>JAVJIF010011157.1:0-128998 GCA_038442645.1 Agave tequilana | reverse complement strand
GCATATTTTACCACATCATTCCCATGCATATTGTCAATAAAAATATGATTTTTAATCTTCTTCTCACTATTTTTGCAGGTCTACATTCTAATGGAGAAAAGGCCCAAAATCTCTTTAATTAGCAATAATTAAAGGGAATTAATTCAAAGCCCAAAAGAGAGTCCAAAGTTTGAGCCCAGGATCTGGAGAATTCTACGCGCCAGCTCAGACTTCCAGAAGGTCCACGTGGCTAACAACCTGTAACAAACATGTAACAGAAAGATCAGCTTGAACGGCCCAGATTGTGCCGCAAATTCTGGGATTTTGCCGCATATCTGCGGCAGTTGTGAGGTTGTTGAAGCCCGAATTTCTCTCCAACTACCTGGGCTCTAGATCCTTCTCTCTGAGGCTATAAATACACCACCAGGGCCTGCACGCAGGGGATGGAAGAGAGTAGAGGAGGAGAGAGGAGAGATTAGAGATTAGATGCTTGTATTTTGTAGGATTTCTCTCTAGGATTTTTGTAGTGCTCTAGATCTTCTTCCTCCCTAGAAATTCTGTAAAGAGAGAGTTTGTAAGAGAGAGAAAGCTTGTGTATACCAAGGTGTGACAACTTGTGAAGCAAGGATTGATCCATTCTCTTCTCTTTTCTCTTGCATTTTCTAGTTTACTTGCTTTCTTTAATTCTATCTTTACTTTACTTGCACTTTAATTCATGCTTTGCTTTTCTTTTCTTATGGCTAGTACCTAACTTTTCTAACATGAACTAGCTAACCACTAACCTTGCTAACTACTAACTCATGGGTGATTGCTATCTTTAATCTTGCAAGTTGTATGGTCTTCTCTTCTCCGATGGGTTACTTTCATTGCTTGGCAAGTTCTTGTTGTAATTCCATATGATTCATGTGTGCCTCATTTAGAGCCTTGTCTTTAGAACAAGTGCCTTGATGGAAACATGGAGATGGATCACCAAACATATGCTATTTGTTGTACAATTTCTTTACTTCAATTAATGAATGTTGTATCTTCTTCCTTAGCATCCCTTGAGTGTCGCTCTTTTGATTCCATTATTGAAAGTCTATCTTGTAGGCCAATGACATCTATGAGTCTACAAGACAAGTCCAAGAGTGATCACCCGTCATTCAAGTGGGAAAGTAATTAGACCAACACGCAAGACAAATCTTTGCCGATGAATCAACATGAGGCACGCATTCACCATCACGGAGTTTAGTAAGTTTTTAGCAAGGTAGTAAGGTTAGCTAGTCATGGTTTTCTCCATCTTCAAATCTTTTACAAGTTTTCTTTTCTTTTTAGTGTTAATCCAAAAGCCAATCTTGTTTTGATTTCTTTTCATTTTTCATCATGAACATATCCACCGATTCTTTCATTTCTTTTTCCATGTTTTATTCATTCTTTTAAGACAAAGAAGAATCTTCGTTTTCTTTCTTCACAACGAACCGTAACGCTTCCATCGCAAGCTCTCCCTGAGAATCGACTAGGTATAGCCCATGCTATAACGGAGATTGGAAAGGATACATTAATCATTTGAAATACATTTGTGGAGTGATCAAGCACTAAGGTTGACTCTAAACTTCCCTCTTTTACATAATATCTGTGCAAATACTTCACACTATCTTTTCCTAATCAAATTTTTGGCGCCGTTACCGGGGAGAGCAACGGTTTTTGATTTCAAGTGAAGAACTAAACGAATCTTCTTCTCTGTTGCAGGTTACAGGTGAAGAAAACAGAAAAATTTGCATTGCAATAACATATAAGTGGCTCTGGGCTTCTGCTCTTGAAAGCAGAAACCAGAAGCCCTCTGAATTGCCGCAATTCCACGGCATTTGCCGCAGATTTGCGGCAAGGAGGAGTTAACTACTGACCTAATTTCTGCAGGGTTGCTTGCTCTGCAAAATACAGCTGCTGCAATACTTAAATTCTTGTATGCTTCACCATACTCCTGTTAATAATAATCAACAGTAAAAAATTGGTTGCAAAGTTAAAATTGATTAGACATTTGCATTTCTAGGCACGTGTCTTTTCAATTCATTTACTTTTACTGTTGAAGAGTGCTGGAGCAAGGTACGTTTTGCATTGCATGTAGACAGGAATCATCTCTTGCTAGATTTTCATACTTTGAGTGAATCCTAGTTATATATCTTGTACACTTGCACAATCCAATTTTAAGGGCACTAACCCATAAATAAGATAAGGTGGGGGATTTCATTACCCTTTCCTTAGCCCAAAAAAAAAAACACCATCCCAGCACTCACTAACCTAAGCCTAATTTAAAAAAAAAAAGTAGACGTTGGCCCTAGGGACATCTCGGACTCACTTAGGAGATTATCCTAAGGGGGAAAAGTGTTGGAAATTGACTCTTGTAAAATCAGTGTTAGGAAAGGGATTGAGGGCCGAAAGCCCGAAGGTTTGTGGTTATTTAATTAAGGAACGTCTTTGACGGAAAACCTCCCACCAACCTTGCCCTGACCTGGCTGATTAGCTTGTGGTCAAAGTCTACACTAAATCTCTCGTGGACGGTCTAATCAGTTAGGAGTTGTCTAGGTCATAGGTCTACCCTAACTTAGGTTAGAATTTTTTTTTCTTTTTTTGTTTGTTTAATTGTTTGTTTCTTTTTGTTTGTATTTCATTGTGTGATATGGCTTATAATAACAATTTTTCCAACTTCAATAATAATCCATATTACACACCGACTTCATTTTCGGATATTACCAACCCGGCATATCATAACTTTGACCAACCTAGTGTGCCGGATTGGTCTTATCCGAATCAATATGACCCATACCCCCCATCTAATAACTATAATTTTCATAATAATTTCAACTCTTCACCGAGTCAGTGGGGATTCACTTACCCCGAGCATAATTTCTAACCACCTTGTCCTCCTTCTCCACCCAATCCACAATATTTTCAAGACACAGACTCATTTCCACCAGTCCAAAATAGAACACCATCAATTTTGGAAATGAGTATGTGTGAGTCCAAACACAAATCCCAAAATCTGATGGACTCACAGTTTCACTATCACTTCCAAGACAACACTTCATCTTTTCATCAAAACAATGAATTCATCAATTATGGAAAGATGCTTGAAGCCATGACTCATGCTCAAAATGCTAGAAATCGTGACATAGATATGATGGTCGAATCTCTACGTTCTCACCGTTTGACCAGATCTGGTGTCACTAGCCACTCTATTAAAGCAGATGAGTCATGTAGTTTTGGAAATCAAGATTCTATTTCAGCACGCTCATCTGAACTTACCCAAACTCCAAATGATATTGATAGTTTGGCTAGTTTTCCTTTTCTTGAAATAGAACTTGAAAATGATTATGATCCTGAACCCCAACTTAGTGATTCAATTCTTTTTCCTGATTCGATTATGACTCCGGTATTTTCACCTGACTTCAATCTTTTCCGGAGTCGACATTGGATCCTGCCCCAATTCATAATGAAGTTAATCACCCATCTTTGAGGATCATATTGAACTTGACCAATTATACACTTCTGAAGATACTATTGACAAATTGGCAAGTTTTCCATTTTTTGATATTGAACTCAATGAGATATGTGACCTAGATTCTCACAATCTCTTTATTTCTGAAACTGATTGTACAATTCTGACGGAAAACATTGACCTTAGTTTTGAAGAATTGTTATGGCGATGAGCTAGAATTCCTTAATATTGGAAGTAAAGAGATATCACCCATATTAGGTCACATTCCATTGTTGGACAATACATGTGGACTGGAGTTTCAACTTCTTGACTTGGACCCAATTCCTGAACTCATTTCGACTCCTGAACCTTTACTTGCCTTAAGTCACCTTCCTGAGTCGGTATTAGTTCCTGTCCTCCCTGAGTCCAAGTCAACCGTTCTATCATTTCATACTCCATTCTGGGACAAGGTGGTTGACAAATTTGACTCCGAAATTAGTTATGAAAAATGGAAATTAGATGGGGTTAAATACTTAATAAAAATCTTTCATGGATTTATCTTTTTAGTGGGTTATATTCATGAAATTTCTGGTGGGTTCCTCCGAACCCAAAGCAAAGTTGATTGGGCCGCCTTTCGTGGACCAATCAGACCACCACGGAACCACCACCTTGAGGTGATTTTTCTTTCCCTCTCTATTTGTCATGCATACATACATCACGATGCATTGAGGACAATGCATGAGATAAGTGTGGGGGAGGGTTTACTAACATAGAGTTTTTAGATTTTCTTTCTTTACACTTCTTTTAGGATACTTTTAGAAATCTTTCCTTTTGTATAGAAATTTCTCCTTCTTTAAAAAACTTTTTGAAATAAGAGACAAAGTTTTGATCTATTTTTAAGAAAATTAAGATGATCTTAGAAATTAAGGAAGCCTTAATTATGACATCTTAAACCTAGTTGAAATAATGGATCTTGTTTAAAATTATAGGCTAAGTAAGATAAATTGGGAGATATTTTTATCTTGAATTTTTTGCCTTAGATAGTATGCATATGACACTTACACATTTTGGGATGGAGACAAAGACCTTAAATGTCATAAAAAAAATAAATAAATAAATTAATAAAAAGAAAAAAAATATATAAATAAAACATCACTTATTAAGCTGGATAATTGTGCCTCAGGAAGCATGATTATTCACGCCTAACGGTGGTCAAAAGAAGCAAATAATCCCCTTTAGTTTGTGGCCTTGCTTACTTGAGTCCTTAAACCCGAGGGATGTTTTCTCATCTGGTGCCCTAGGACAGTCTGGTTTGGGAGTCATCGGTTATAGTCTCGCTACATGGGTAAACTAGAAAGCCTAAACTAAGGAAGAAAAAAAAAAGAGAAAAAGAAAGAATAAATAAATGGCTTTATGGTTGGAGTTGAAATCCAGAAATCTTCACTATCACAAAGTGCATATTATCTAGGTTTTATGAAGATAAAATATTCAATCCAATTTTGAATTCTTACCTTAATTGAAGACAAGATCTTGCATAGAGACTAAGTTTAAGGAAGAATGATTTTTGGTGGACTTATGACCTTAGATCACTTATATTTTTGCAAAAATAGTTCGAAAACTTGTCTCTCTTTCAAAATGCGTTTTCAAAATACTAACATTTGTCTTCTTTCTTTATGGATTTTGTGGGTGCAATCCGCTGAAAACCCTCAGGAGACAACACTCCTCCTCTAGGGTAACCTAGAGGTTTAATGGCTTGTTGCACACGCTCAGTGCAATCGCGTCACCTGCGAAAGTGGTGTAATAACCCTTATAGTATAGCTTTTCTTTTATTGTTTTGCTCGGGACGAGCAAAAGAATAAGTGTGGGGGTGTGATTAGTCTACAATTCTGCATTATTATGTCGCATTCTCTCACAGTTTTATGAATAAATAGTCGTCTAAATCGTGTTTTGGTCTTAATTGCAGGTAGATCCAAAGTCCAAGGGCAAAGATGGAATAAGAGCCTAATTCATCCCAATTTATGGTAATTAATCCCGCAATTACTTGGAGACCAAGCAAAGGATTTTCTAGAACATGCATTGAACCTAGACTCCTGCGCTTGTCAGACGAATATTCGGGTACAATTACCAGAAACTGAATATACCCTGAACATTCTCGAAGCCAGAGGGAGCGCCTGACGAAATCCAGAGACCCAACTCTTTGGAATTGCCGCGGATCCGCGGCAATCCTTGCGGATCCGCGGCAGTCCAATTGAGCCACGCGTCGATTTTTGCCGCGTGGCCCCGTCTCGTCTTCTGGAGAGTTCTTTCGCCTATAAATAGACCTGCAGAGGGCCAAACCGAGGGCAAGTCTTCGTTTTTAGGAGTAGGTGCAGATTTTAGGGAGAGTTAGTGTAGTGTAGGTGTTTTTATTTCTCTTCTCTTGTATTTTCATTTGTTTTTAGATCATTGTAGTAGGGCTGAGTGATTTCTAGAGAGAGATAGTGATGGATTGATGTAATAGAGAGTGACACTCTATGTAAAGATGCCTCCTTTCTCTTCCAATGTAATCTCCTTCACCTTCTACATGATTTCTTGCTAGTTTTTCTTCTCATGGCAATTTAACTACTAACCACTAACCATCTAACCACTTACTTGATAATCCACATGAATCGGGTTGCCTCTACAAGGCCTTGTTCTTGCAAGAGCCATTGATGGCCAAAGATGATGGGTTCTAACATCTAACTTGCTAACTTGCTAACCAAGCTAACTCTCTCTTATTTCATGCTCTTTTATTTCATGCTAGTAGTGTAATGAGTGATGCTTGTATTAGCTTGTTCTTGATGCAATGTTTTGAATGTGATGACCATCCATGAGCCGTGCTTTGTACCGTCTCTTGGAGCAAGGATTGTGATGGCCAAGGATCAAAATGTGAGGCAACTATCTCGAAGAGGTTAGCATGGTTAGTGGAGCATTTAGTAGTTAGTAGCCATGAGTTTTCTTTTAGCTTGATTTAGAAATCGTTTTCCAAACTCTTTTCTCATTTTTCTATCGGTGTTTTTACCATCCTTCTTAGTTCAACCTTGTTCCATCTCTTTTTCTATTTGATTTCCAAAGCACTTCACTTTTGTTTTTACATCGCCGTTTTCATCGCTCTCCTCACCTACCACATTCTGGATTTCATTTTCTTTTCTTTTTCATTCTTTTTCATTCTTTCAACAAAGAAGAAGTGTTAACAACTGACGTGAATAGAGATTGTCAATGCTTCTATCGCCTCCCTTCCCTGTGGATTCGACCCGTTAAGCCAATGCTATAACGGAAGTATCGAGGGTACATTAGCACATTCGAGCTTTTACATCGATTTTACATAATACACGTTTTTGAGTGCTAGTTCCACCCCGATCATTTTAAGAATTAGGAAAATCATGATTAAGATTTCTAAAACTTGGTCAGAATAAATAAATTGTTTAATTTTTAGGTATAGGAGGAGAAATTGAATAAGTAATTAGTCTTGATTTTTACCTTAATGAAATGTGCATACCTAATGCATATCTAGGATTCTAAGACAAAGACCCTCGTGCCTCATATAAAAAAATAATAATAATAAATAAATAAATAAATATATCACCAATTAAGCTGGATGCATGTGCCCCAAGAAGCATAAGTATTCACGCCTAAAGGTGAGTTCTAAAGAAAATAAAGTCCTAGTTTTATGGCCTAGTTCACTCGAATTTGAGTCCGCGGGGTGTTTTCTCACCTGGTGCCCTAAAGCCGACCGGTTTGGGAGCCACCGACTTTAAGTTCGCTACATGGGTGGAATAGAAAGCCTAAACTAAGAAAAATTACTTATATATGTACTAACACATTTAATAATCAATTAGTTAGGTATGAGGGCCTCAAGAAGCCTTGATACTTACACGAAAGAGAATTAGATGAGTTATACATATTTAAAAAAAAATAATCATAATAAAGAGGCATGAGAGTCCAAGTTAAGGAATTCCTAGATTCATAAGGGTGCATATGACTTTTGGTAACAAAAAAAGACTATACAAAAATTCAAGTTTTATCCTTACCTAAAATGGAAAACAATTTACTTTATAAAGACTAAGTTTAAGAATGAATAAAAATGATAATCCTAAAACTTATAGACTACTTAGTCTCTTCAAATATATTTCGAATATTTTCCATTTTATGGATTTTGTGGGTGTAATCCGCTGAAAACCCTCACGAGACAACACTCGTCTTCTAGGGTAACCTAGGGGTTTAACGGCTTGTTGTACATGCTAAGTGCAATCGTGATTCCTACGAAAGTGAGTTAGCTAGTTTAGTTTTTCTTTTTCTTTTTGATTTTTACTCGAGGACGAGCAAAAAGATAGTGTGGGGGTGTGATTGGTAGTGAAAAATGCATAATTGTCATCACATTTACTATCACATTTTAATATTTATTCATATAATAATGCACTATTACTAATATTTTGTTATTTAATGTGTGCAGGCCTTGAGTGTTTAATTAAATAAAGAATAAAAGCTTAATGAAGCCCAAAAGCCCATATCCAAGCCCAAGCCCAAGCCCAAGTGCAAAAGTGCAATTACAAAAAGTCAAAAGTGCAAATACAAAGTGTAAATATTGCAAATACTATAAAGAGGGAAAGGATAGAATTCTATTCAACCCTAAATGCTTGGTGGATAAGGATAAATAAGAGTGCAAGGATGAAGTTCGTTTTGGAAGAGATTTGAATCTAGGGTAACTTGCTTCCCAAGTTATTCCAAAAATTCAAAATAAAGCGTCGAGATACCAGATCCAGATGGATATGCCTAGATGGACGGACCAGATGAGGCCACGCGCGAAAGCGCGCGGCCAGGGATAATACTATGGCCGCGGAAACGCGGCCAGAGCCGCGTTTCCGTGGCAGTATGGATGAGGATGACTACCCGTTTTCGTGGCAGAGTTTCACCTGGGCTCTACTTCCTCCTGAGGCTATAAATACTCCTGCAGACGCAACAGAGAGGGGCATCCAGAGAAGATTAGGGATTTTCTTTAGCTTTCCTTAAATTTCTACACGTTGTAATTTCATTTTAAAGGCATTGTGGAGAAGAAGGAGCTTGTATTTGGAGACATATTTTCGAATAAAGGTTACCTCTTTTGCATATTTGATTCTTGTCAGTTAATTTTATTTCTGTTCTCTGTGATCTCTTGTTTTGGTTTTTGCGATCTCTTGTTTTATTTTTCCTTCTTTAACAATTCTTCTCATTAAGTAAAAAAAAATCATAAAAAAATTTATAAAAAAAAATGATGTCTAACTAATTCCTTGTGTGGTTTGCTGATCTCTTAAGCAACCCTAGGGCAAGTTAGGAGTTGAATAGATTGATGATCAGTTTTTAGAAACCCTAGGTCTAAGATTGTTCTCTTGAAGATTAATCTGATAATTAGATTTCTTAATCTAGGTTGCACACTTAAACAACTCTTCATGACTTCATACTTAAGAACTAGGACAGCATAAATTTAAGATTAATCTTTTCTTCTGCTGTACTTAGAAGTTAGGATGAAACTTTGTTTAGTTTTTGATAATGCAACTTAGTTAAATTCTAGTATCATCTTTTCTTGCTTGAATCCTTCTTAATAACCTAGGGTAAATCATATATATCTCAAGATGAAATTCAACATCCAAGACTTGCTTGTGGGTTGTGGTAGTAGATCAGTAAAACCATACTTCTTTACTCATATATACTTCAAATCTAATCCCTCCTTTGTTTTATTTGAAGCATACAGAGAAATCAGCCGAAAAGCTTGCATCGCATCCTTCCCTGAGGATCACGACCCGCTTTGGCCCTTGCTACAAGCGATAGCATTGAGACTAAGAACTCTACAACTCAATCTTTTTCTTTATAAATTCTTAAATCTCAATCAATCATTGTCGATACCATTAGTGCACTTGTTTCTTTCTCCATGCTTACCTTCAAATGGATTTTGATGGGAAAATGTTTAAGTCTTGCCGTGTGAAGCAAGGTGATGGGGAGAACTTTCATTCGATCCACCACATGAAAATTTCTTTCGCACAAGTGTTGTGATTGCTTATGATTCATCGTGAGGATATGTTATCAAGAAGCTAGAGGTTAGTGGAAATACTTAGTAGAAGGTTAGCCATGCATTTTTTCATCTCTAAATTATAAAAACATCTTTCAACATCAAAATATTTCAAACCATTCCTACACGCTTTCTTGGTTTCTTTCTATTCATTCTTAAAACAAATAAAAAACTTAAAATGAATAGAACAAAGAAGCCGCATCCAAGCTTTCATCGCTTTCCCTCCTGTGGATACGACCTGTATAGCCACTTCGCTATTACGGTAGAATCTCTAAAGCAGTAACATCGACCATCACTCTTTTACTTATTCTTGTGCATGCTCTTTAATGATCAGGTACCGTTTTTCTGTATTTGTACAGGTCCCCTGTATTGGCACTATTTCCTATATTTGCACTGATCCCCGGTATCGGTATCATTTTTCTGTATTATGATACTCAATAGTGATATTTACTGTGCTATTGTTTGGCATGCTATCACTTGCTATGTCGACCACCTAACGCCTGACATGCTACTACTTGACACCTGCCTCCCTTTTATGATGTCACTTATCACCTGCCACTTATCAATTAACATTTGATTTGTGATTATCACATTTACAAAAATTCTGTACCTGTTATCCTGTATCATATATAGAGACATATATCCCTAGTACTCATGTACTCTTGTACTCCTGAATTCTTGAACTTGTCTTGCTCCTGCTATTCCGATAAACTGATAATTATATAATAAACTATAAAAATGACAACTTACAATGGGTCAGGGGAAACTGACAGATATCAACATGTGTTCGTGTTTACAGTGATATTAGATATGCTGTGCAACTAAATCTTCGGGTTCTACCTAAGGGCCGCAAGGTGACCGAGGGGAGCGCTGGCTCTCTATCTTCCTTGTACCGTCCTAAAAGAGCATCCTATATAATCCTCATGTATGCCTGGAGGCTGGTTCCGTACACCAGCATCGGAATACCCTGAATCATGGTCCCGGATATGCACGGGACCCACTGTAAACATTGTTTATTGATACCCCGTTGGTTTCATACATCTTTTCAGCCTCAGTTACTCAGATGTGGATGTATGTATACTGGGACACTAGTCCATGATTGAAACGAGAAAGTGTATTGCAATTCGTTTAGAAAATCTTAGTCACATTTCAAAGTAACCGCGTAGCAAAGGCTAGACGGGTCGATCCACAGGGAAGGATGCGATGGAAGCGTTTCAGAACGATCTTCTCTGTAATTCGCTTGGAAAAGAAAAGAGAGAGATTGATTAAATTTGATCAAGTTTGAGAAATATAGTTCACCAATCATCTTCCACAACCCATAGTATTAGTCTCAAAGAGTGAATATCATATTGAATGAATAAGCATCTATCCTTGGTCTTTGATTGATAATCAAGTAAGATGAATGATGTTGGAATCCTAACTATTGTGCATTAATAAAGATTAAACGTTCGTTCATCCTAATTTTAAAGCATAGCATAAAAGAAGTTTATTTACTTAAAGTTATGCTATCAAAGTTTTTAAGTATGAACTAAGAAGAATCATTTAAGAATTGCAACCTGAATTAAAGTAAACCTAATCGTCCACTCATCTTCAAGAAGACCATTTTAAACCTAGGGTTTCTAACAATAATGGATATCAATCAATTCACCTTTAAACTAAACTAGGGTTGATCGAGAGATTAGCAAACTATAGATTGAATTTAGTTATTCATTTTTTAGTTTATTTTCAATTTTATTTTTAATATGAAAAATTGCATGAAAGCGAAAAGAAGAAAAAAATATTAATCTAAGCAAAAAAAACTGAATTAAATAGCAAAGAAGAATGAGTAACCTTTTATTGGATGTCACTTTCCAATTACAACGCTCCTCTCCTTCTTCGAAATATTCTTCTTCAAATAATAAAAACGAAAATACAAGAAATTTCGGAGAGAGGAAAAATCTAAAGAAAAACCCTAAGCTTCAGTCTCTGGATCCCCCCTCTCTGTTGCTCTGCAGGGGTATTTATAGGAGGTATAGGTAGTAGAGTCCCATTACAACTCTGTCACGAAAATCCGTAACCAATCTCATCAAGAGACAGCGGAAACGCGGCTATAGCCGCACTTCTGCGGCAATAGCGTGGCCAATGGCCACGCGCTTTCTTGCGTGGCCTCCTCTAGTCCGTTCATCTGGGCTACTCCTTCTGGATTTTGCATTCAAACCTTCTATCTTAAGAATTCGGGATAACTTGGGAAGCAAGTTATCATTAATCCGAATTTGTAAAAGGATTTTTATCTTTAAGCTCCCCTTTATCTTTATCCTTGTATTGCAGCAACTAGGGTTGAGTAGAAGTCCATCTCATCTTATCCTTTTCCTCCTCTTTTAGCAATTAGGAGTTCTATTTTATCCTTCCTCTTCCTCCCTTAGATTTTAAAATCCAAGTTTAGATTAGGTTAGATAAGATAGAAACTTCTGAATTACTACAATTAATGTTGCATGTGGGCTTGTAGGATTCTTGGGCTTTTGGGCTTCACTTGGTCTTTATTTTTTTTAATTACTCAAGGCCTGCACACATTAAATAATAAAACATTAGTAGCAGTGCTTAATAAAAGAATAAATAGGGAAATATGATGGTAAATGTGATGATAATTATGCACTTTTTATTACCTATCACACCCCCACACCTATCTTTTTGCTCGTCCTCCCACACTTATCTTTTTGCTCGTCCTCGAGTAAAAATTAAAAAGAGAGAGAAAAAGAAAAGAAAAACTAGTCTATCCTAACTTACTTTCGTAGGCATCACGGTTGCACAGCATGTGCAATAAGCCGTTAAACCTCTAGGTTAACCTAGAGGACGAGTGTTGTCTCGTGAGGGTTTTCAGCGGATTACACCCACAAAACCATAAAAGAAAAAGACAATGTTAGTGATTAATAATAATTTTTTATTTTAAAAAAGGAGAGAAATATTTGAAATATATTTGAATAAACTAAGCAATCTATAAGTTTTAGGATTATCATTTTTATTCATTCTTGAACTAAGTCTTTATAAGAATAATTTGTTATCAATTTTAGGTAAGGATTAAAATTGAATTTTTGTATAGTCTCTTACGTTACCCTAAGTCATATGCATCCTTGTGACTCTTTACTAGGGATTCTTTGACTTGGACTCTCATGCCTCTTATTATTTTATTATATTCTCTCTGTTTTTTAATATGTATAACTCATCTAATTTTCTTTTGTATAAGTACCAAGGCTTCTTGAGGCCCTCATACCTAACTAATTGACTATTAGATGTGTTAGCACATATATAAATAATATTAATAGTTTTATTAGGTTTTCTAATTCACCCATGTAGCGAGCCTAAGGTCGGTGGCTCCCAAACCGGTCAGTTTTAGGGCACCGGGTGAGAAAACACCCCACGGACTTAAGGACTCGAGTGAACTAGGCCACAAAACTAAGGACTTTATTTATAAAATCACCTTTAGGCGTGAATACTTATGCTTCTTGAGGCACATGTATCCAGCTTAATTAGTGAACTTTTTTTTAATTATTATTTTTTTATAAGGCACAAGAGTCTTTGTCTTAGAATCCTAGAAGTGAAAGTGTAGGTATGCACATTTCATTAAGGTAAAAATCAAGACTAATTAATTATTCAAATTTTCCTCCTATACCTAAAAAAATCCAACAATTTATTTTATTTTGACCAAGTTTTTAGAAATCCTAATCATGATTTTCCTAATTCTTAAGATTAACTTGGATTTCATTCAAAAGATAAGTCAAAATATTGTTATTTTTTTTCAAAATTTTGTTAAGTTAATAGCCTAAGGTTAGTGAGTTATGTTAGCAGCAACCTACAGTTAGTCCATAATCTATGTTAAAATAATATTTTTTTATTTCGTTATTAGTATTTTTTTTTTTAGCAAAGCGTCGGTGCCCTCCCTCACACTTATCTCATGCATTGTCCCCAATGTATGCATGTATGTATAAATGCATGAAATGAACTGACAGGGGGTAGAGTTACCGATACATTGGGTCAAAAAGACCCATGGCTGCGTTTGCTTCTGGGACTGATTCCAAAAATGGTTTTAGACGTTGACCATTTAGCTTAAATACATTTCCATTTCTAGGGTCGTATATCTCTATGGCTCCATGTGGAAACACAGTCTTAACAATGAAAGGCCCGTCCATTTTGATTTTAACTTTCTGAAAAAGAGATGAAGTCTAGAGTTATAGAGTAATACTTTTTGTCCTTGGACAAAAGTTTTCTCATGATGAACTTATCATTAAAAACCTTAACCCTATCCTTCATAATTTTCGCATTTTCATATGCCTCGTTCCTTAACTCCTCATGTTCAGAAATTTGCAATTTCTAAAGTTCTCCGGCCTTATCTAGATCAAAATTCAGCTGCTTAATTGCCCATAAGGCTCGGTGCTCTATCTCAACAGGAAGGTGGCAAGCCTTTCCAAAGACTAGTCTATAAGGAGACATTCCTAGAATCGTTTTAAAGGCGGTCCTATATGCCCATAAAGCATCTACTAATTTGGTGGACCAGTCCTTCCTGTTTTGATTCACAGTTTTCTCCAAGATAAGCTTAACTTGCCTATTAGAAACTTCCACCTGCCCACTGGTTTGAGGATAGTACGGTGTAGATAACTTGTGTGTTATAGCATATTTTCGCATAAGAGCTTCAAAAGTTCTATTGCAAAAATGTGTACCATTATCATTAATTATGGCACGAGGGGTTCCAAAGCGTGAAAAGATGTTTTCTTTCAGGAATTTGATAACAACTTTGTTGTCATTAGTCTTGCAAGGGATGGCTTCAACCCATTTGGATACGTAATCTACAGCCAACAAGATGTATTGGTGTCCAAATGAATTAGGGAAGGGACCCATAAAATCAATGCCCCAAACATCAAAGAGTTCTACTTCTAGAATTGGATTTAGGAGCATCATATTATGTTTAGAAATCCTTCCTATCGTTTGGCATCTTGTGCAAGTTTTGCAAAAGTCAAATGCGTCTTTAAACAAAGTAGGTCAATAGAAGCCACTCTGTAGGACCTTTTCGGCAGTTTTGCGGGGACCGAAGTGTCCACCACAAGCAAATTCGTGACAAAAGAGTAGAACGCTTCTAGTTTCCTCGTCGGGAACACATCTCCTAATAATTTGGTCACTACAATATTTGAAGAGGTAAGGGTCCTCCCATATGAAATATCGGACTTGAGACAAGAACCGGTATCTATCCTGTTTTGACCAACTAGATGGTGTTTGGTTTGTGACTAAGTAATTAACTATATCGGCAAACCATGGTTCGGTAGAGATTGCTAGAAGTTGTTCGTCGGGAAAATTATCGTTGATGGGCAGTTCGTCAGAAGGTGCGTTTGGCACACGAGAGAGATGGTCGACGACATTTTTGACACCCTTTTTATCTCGAATTTCGAGATCAAATTCTTGAAGGAGGAGGATCCCGCGAATGAGTCGGGCCTTCGCATCCTTTTTGAGCATTAGGTATTGAAGTGCAGAATGGTCGGTGAATATTGTGATTTTGGTCCCAAGTAGGTATGGGCGGAATTTCTCCAAAGCGAACACTACTGCCAAGAATTCTTTCTTAGTTGTAGTATAGTTCACTTGGGCATCATTAAGTGTCCTACTTGAATAACAGATCACGTGCTTCTTGTTATCTTTGCGTTGTCCTAAGACAGCGCCTATCGCAAAATCGGAGGCATCACACATGATCTCAAAGGGTTTGGACCAGTCCGGGGGTGAGATGATAGGTGCAGAGATAAGTTCTAATTTTAACTTCTCCCATGCACTACTACACTTATCATCAAAAATGAAGGGCACATCTTGGCCAAAAGGTTTGTCAGGGGTCTAGCAATTTTGCTAAAATCCCTAATGAACCTACGGTAAAACCCGGCGTGACCTAAGAAAGAACGAATGTCTTTTACGCATCGTGGAATAGGGAGTTTGGCTATGATCTCCACCTTGGCCTTATCCACTTTGATCCCTTTCCTAGATATTTCATGACCTAGGACAATCCCATGCTGCACCATAAAGTGACACTTTTCCCAATTTAGGGTCAAGTTCTTTTCGGTGCACCTTTTTAGCACTAGCTCTAAGTGATGAAGACATTGGTCAAACGAATTTCCATAGACGGAGAAGTCGTCCATGAAGATCTCCAAGAAGTGCTCGACCATCTCGGAGAAAAGGCTTAACATGTAACGTTGGAAAGTGGCTGGGGCATTACATAGGCCGAAGGCATTCGGCGATAGGCAAATGTCCCAATGGACATGTGAACGTTTCTTTTCTTGGTCCTCCGGGGCTATTGGGATTTTGTTATACCCTGAGTAGCCGTCTAAGAAACAGTAATACTCATGGCCCGCTAATCGTTCCAGCATTTGGTCGATAAATGGAAGGGGAAAATGGTCTTTTCTAGTAGCGGCGTTCAACTTGCGATAGTCTATGCATACTCGAACCTGGTAGGTAGTCGTGTTTGCAGTAACTCTTGTTTGTCGTTTTCTACCACAGTGAAACTGACTTCTTAGGGACCACGTGCACTGGGCTGACCCATTCGCTATCGGAAATGGGATAAATGATCCCATTATCTAACAGTTTCATTATTTTGCCTTGTACAGCTTCTTGCATGAGTGGGTTTAGCCTACGTTGTGGGTCCCTTTTTGGTTTAGCCTCTTCATTTAGATGGATTCTATGCTGGACTATTTTAGGGCTTAGTCCCTTGATATCGACCATAGTCTAACCAATGGCTTCCCTATGTCTCCTAGGGGTTGCCAATAGGTCTTCCTCTTGCCTATTAGTCAAATTGGAGGCAACTATGACTAGTAACATCTCTTGTTCACCAAGGTAGGCGTACTTATGATGTTTAGGCAAGGTCTTTAACTCCAAGGAAGGAGGTGGCTCGATGGTGGAGGTATTAAGCTTAAATTCTCCATCTCTATAAAACTTGTACTTGCTGCCCACTCAATCTCATCAAGGTTGAGATCACTAGATTCTAACTCTTCCTTATCCTCTGATTCTAGTGTGATCTCCTCTTTGTGCTCACTAGTCATATTTTCAATGAAGTTGACCTCAAAAGGTTGGTCGTTTATGTCGTTGGGGTGTTTACCTAAATTGAAAACATTGACTTCCTTGGTCATGTCTCCAAAAGTCAATCTCATGGATCTGTTTCTATAATTTATGATTGCGTTAGCGGTCGCTAGAAACAGACGTCCTAAGATGACGGGAGTTTGGGACCTAGGATTAGACACAGGTTGTGTCTCTAAACAATGAAATCAACTGGGTAAATGAATTCTCCTACCCGTATAAGGACATCATTGATCTCTCCTTTTGGAACTTTAATTGATCGATCAGCTAATTGGATCGTAACTTGAGTTGGGTTGAGTTCACCCAAGCCAAGTGGTTGATATACGGAGAAGGGAAGCAATTAATGCTTGCTCCTAAATCGAGGAGTGCTCGACTAATTTCAGCTCGACCTATTGTGCAAGAAATGGTGGGGCAACCAGGGTCCTTGTACTTGACTGGGATCTGGTTGGACAATAGCTCACTAATGTTAGTGGCTAGAAAAACCTTCTTAGGCACATTTGTCTTTCTTTTCTTGGTGCACATGTCCTTAAGGAATTTGGCATAACTAGGGACCTATTGGATTGCATCAAGAAGTGGTATATTAAGCCTAACTTGATTAAATACCTCGAGTAGTTTCTCCATATGTGCATTATTATTACTCCTAAGCCTATTTGGAAATGGGCTACAGGTTGGTGCACTTGTTTTGCTGACGTTTCAACTTCAGTTTCTTGGAGTTTTGTGGAGATGGAGTGGAACTAGATGGAATGGACAATTGAACTGGGTCCTGTGGCATGGATACTTAATTATCAACTTATTTTCCTGATCTCAATGTATGAACCAAGTTACACTGGTTTGGGTCTTGAGCCCATTGGCTTGCATAGGATTCCTAGGGTTTGGCAATGGTTGACTTGGTAGAGTCCCTTTTGTCTTTCTTGTTGATTTAGTTGCATCTCTATCCTAGTCAAGACTTGAGCTAGTGTATCTTGGCTCTTAACTAGAGTGTCCACCTTTCTTTCCATATTAGAGTCTTGTTTCCATCTGTGAATTTTGGAGCGAATGTGGAGGAT
The DNA here is from genome assembly GCA_038442645.1 of Agave tequilana. Classification (NCBI taxonomy): domain Eukaryota; kingdom Viridiplantae; phylum Streptophyta; class Magnoliopsida; order Asparagales; family Asparagaceae; genus Agave; species Agave tequilana. The sequence continues at coordinate 111,384 of JAVJIF010011157.1, read as the reverse complement.
TTTGGTTGGGATAATTTTGTTGATAAGGAGATTGTTGAAAATTGTTGGAGAATTTGGGCCTTGTGTGATCATTGTTGTTAGGGCCCCATGAGAAATTTGGGTGATTTTTCCAACCGGGATTATAGGTGGACGAATATAGATTGTTAGCGGGCCTTGTGACACTCATATGCTCGGGCAAAGTTTGATGAGCTATAAAGACTGGACATTCCTCGAACACATGGTTCATGTCTTGACAATAAGTACAGCCTGCCGAAGGTGTTGGGCTGACTTGGTTCACTGAGACTGGTTCTTTAGTTTCAAGAGCTTCTAGTCTTCGCATCACAGCAGCTAATTTAGCTCCGGTAGCTATGTTAGCCTCAATGGAATGGACACCTCCTTTAGAAGAGCTAGGGTCATTAGTCCTAAATTTTTCCGGAGTTGGTTCCCATTGAATGGTATTATCAGCCAATTCTTCATATAATAACCATCCTTCGTGTTCGTTCTTTTTCAACAATCCTCCTTGGCACATGGATTCTAATAGGGTTTTTGTTTGATATTCTAATCCATCATAAAGAGCTTGGCAAAGTCGCCATTTCTCTATCCCATGGTGAGGGCATTGGGCAAGGAGGTCCTTAAAACGTTCGAAGTACTTCAAAAAGGTTCATTGGCTATTTGCTTAAACTGCAAGATGCTTTTTCTAATTAGTGCAGTCGTGTGAACGGGATAAAACTTCTTTAAGAAGGCTTTGACGAAATGATCCCATGAGGATATGGAACCGGCCTCTAGACTGTAGAGCCATTTCTTTGCTAAGTCTTTCAAAGAGAATGGAACAAACCGTAATTTGATGGCAACTACTCCTAGGCTGGGTATTTTCATCATTAGACATACTTCTTTAAATTCCCCTATGAAAAAGTATGCATCCTCAGATTCAAGTCCATGAAATTTGGGAAGAGTGTTGATGTATTGTGGTTTGAGCTCAAATTGGTCAACACCTTCATCGGGTAACTGAATGCAAGATGGAGAGAGGTCCTAATAGGATAGAACCTATCTTGCAGTGATGGTGGTTGTGCCATGTGTGAGTCGGGTTTTTGTTTGGGTGGTGAACTGGTTCTAGTTAGTCTAGATGTGAATGGGTCTCTCGACCTAGCTGACATGCACTGTTAACAAAAAGGTTCCCCAATCAATCAAGAAAGAGAAAAAATAATAATCAAAAATCCTGTTCTAGGGTAAGCCTTGACCTAGACGACTCCTAATTTTAGATTGTCTTTAGGAGGTATATTGTCGACCTTAACCACAAGTTAATCGGCCAGGTAGGTGGCAAGATCGGTGGGAGGTTATCCGTCAAAGACGTTCCTTAATTAAGTAACCACCAACCTTCGGGCTTTCGGCCCTTAATCGCCTTCCTAGACACCGATTTGGCAAGAGTTAATTTCGAACAACTTCCTTCTTCAGCCAATCTCCTAATGAGTCCGAGTTAACCTAAGGCCAACGTCTAGTCAATTTTTATTTTAGGGTTAGGGTTGTGAGTGTGGCGGAGATGATTTGTGGGCCAAGGAAGGGTGATTAAATCCCCACCATATCTTAATTATGGGTTTTGCCCTTAGATTGGTTTAGTGCACGTGTAAAGAAATAGACAAGTATTCACTCAAAAGCAGTAAATCAGCCAAGGGTGCGTCCTAGTCTATATACAATGCGAACGTACCTTGTCGCCAGCACTCTTCAATAGAATTTAAAAAAATGAAATAGGCACGTGCCTATAATGCAAGAGTCTAAATTTTTTTTATTTATCGACCAATAAGTTACTATTAATTAGTTAGCAATATGCAGGGTGATCACAGAGAAAAATTATCAAAGCAGTAAACAGAACTTGCAATTTGCAGCAACCTGCAAAAATTTCAGTCAATAGTTCACTACTACTGTCGCGAAAATGCGGCTATGGCCGCGTTTGCGCGGGTATGTAGTAGGCTCTGCTGCTCTGCCTTCTAGGGCAGAGGCACAGAGTTGCTATATGTCCTTTTCTGCTGTTATAGTTCCTGTTCTCTGATCCTACAAACAGAAAGAAAAAAGAATTAGATTTTGATAATATCGTGCAGTTCCTTCCCCGGCAACGGCGCCAAAAATTTGATTGGAACGAGAAAGTGTATTGTAATTAGTTTAGAAAATCTTAGTCTCGTTACAAAGTAACCGCGTAGCAAAGGCTAGACGGGTCGATCCACAGGGAAGGATGCGATGGAAGCGTTTTGGAACGATCTTCTCTGTAATTCGCTTGGAAAAGAAAAGGAGAGATTGATTAGATTTGATCAAGTTTGAGAAATATAGTTCACCAATCATCTTCCACAACCCATAGTATTAGTCTCAAAGAGTGAATATCATATTGAATGAATAAGCATCTATCCTAGGTCTTTGATTGAAAATCAAGTAAGATGAATGATGTTGGAATCCTAACTAGTGTGCATTAATAAAGATTAAACGTTCGTTCATCCTAATTTCAAAGCATAGCATAAAAGAAGTTTATTTACTTAAAGTTATGCTATCAAAGTTTTTAAGTATGAACTAAGAAGAATCATTTAAGAATTGCAACCTGAATTAAAGTAAACCTAATCATCAACTCATCTTCAAGAAGACCATTTTAAATCTAGGCTTTCTAACAATAATGGATATCAATCAGTTCACCTTTTAAACTAAACAGGGTTGATCGAGAGATTAGCAAACTATAGATTGAATTTAGTTATTCTTTTTTTTTAGTTTATTTTCAATTTTTATTTTTAATATGGAAAATTGTATGAAAGCGAAAAGAAGAAAAAATAATTAATCTAAGCAAAAAAACTGAATTAAATAGCAAAGAAGAATGAGCAACCTTTTATTGGATGTCACTTTCTAATTACAACGCTCCTCTCCTTCTTCGAAATATTCTTCTTCAAATAATAAAAACGAAACTACAAGAAATTTTGGAAAGAGGAAAAATCTAAAGAAAAACCCTATGCTTCAGTCTCTGGATCCCCCTCTCTGTTGCCCTGCAGGGGTATTTATAGGAGGTATAGGTAGTAGAGTCCCATTACAACTCTGTCACGAAAATCCGTAACCAATCTCATACAAGAGGCCGCGGAAACGCGGCTATGGCCGCGCTTCCGCGGCAATAGCGTGGCCAATGGCCACGCACTTTCTTGCGTGGCCTCTTCTGGTCCGTTCTTTGGGCTACTCCTTCTGGATTTTGCATTCAAACCTTCTATCTTGAGAATTCGGGATAACTTGGGAAGCAAGTTATCACTAATCCGAATTTGTAAAAGGATTTTTATCTTTAAGCTCCCCTTTATCTTTATCCTTGTATTGCAGCAACTAGGGTTGAGTAGAAGTCCATCTCATCTTATCCTTTTCCTCCTCTTTTAGCAATTAGGAGTTCTATTTTATCCTTCCTCTTCCTCCCTTAGATTTTAAAATACAAGTTTAGATTAGGTTAGATAAGATAGAAACTTTAAATTACTACAATTAATGTTTCATGTGGGCTTGTAGGATACTTAGGCTTTTCGGCTTCACTTGGTCTTTATTTCTTTATTTTTTTATTACTCAATTTCTGCACACATTAAATAATAAAACATTAGTAGCAGCGCTTAATAAAAGAATAAATAGGGAAATATGATGATAAATCTGATGATAATTATGCACTTTTTACTACCTATCAGTCCACATCCTAGACATCTGAGTAGAACGAGTAATAATAATAAAAGATGCCAATTAATAATTCATTGTGCATTTTGCAATTCGGGTCGTATGGACTTAGATTACGGTAACTTAAGATACATGGTATATAGATGAGGGTTTTCTTATTTGGATTATTCCTTCAACGTATTTATCTCATAAAGTCATAAACTGGATTGTACAGCTGGTTTTGAGATATTTGCTTTCATCGGGTTCTATTTCAGATTTCTGATTTTATTATTATTATTATATTATATATGTATACATCCTACCTTACCACTTGTGTATTACCTCACTTGTCTTCTGCTCTTATCATATTATTCCATGCATGTTCCTTGCTTGATATCACAACTGTATATCTCATCACTTACTGTCTTTGCCTGCTCCTGTATGTCTGTGCTCACGACATGGTTTTCTCTGCATGCTTTTCGACTTGGATTTATCGATACACGTGTACCTGACTATGCATGCCACTTGGCATTCATCACTACTCGCTGGGGAGTTCTAGCTCTCCTGGACCTGCATGTTCAGATCTCAAAGCTTAGAGCTTGTGCATTCTCCCGGTTGCTAATCAAAGATGTGCAGCGAAAGTGTGGATCATCAGCAGACTGTCTGAAGACCTTTCCTTCCAAGCCCACTGTTCATCTATCGAGTTTTCCTTTAGTAACTCGTGAGCATCTTTTATATTGTTCATAATTATATATCTCCTTGTATTCTTGCATTTATACCTATCGGTGATGTAATATTCTTTTAATATTGTGTCACATTCTGTGATAACTTTGTAATTATACTCATATGTTGGAATATATAATGCACCACGTACTTTCGTACTCTGATTCTTACTTGTACTGATGCTAGCGTATATATGTGAGAGTATTTCTGACTTACGTATATATGTCGCAGTAACATCTTTGTACCTACGGGATCAGAGTGTTACAGGATGGTATCAGAGCCTAGGCTCTCATATCCTCAGTATGTCCAGACAACAAATTAATGGTAAAGGAATTTGTAACTAGATTGCATGGATCCCGGTTATTCAGTCCAACTACAAGTACAGAGTTATTTATTCCTTCTTGATAGTTCCTTCCTAGATTCCTGAGTCCTTTCCATCTTTTCGTTTTCCTATTCCTGTCTTCTTTATACCAACTTAAGATATGGATAGATTGGAGATGTAGTGGCAGAGTATTACATGAAGCTATTATACGATCTCTTCGACCAACTTTATGAAGCTCGGGTATTCTATGAACCGTTTTACAGCCAGACTACTATTCAGAAGTCGGTATTCGGGTTTCTCTAAGGTTATTTTATATTCATTGCTATATCTTTCAGATGGACCGATGCTCAGTATTCAAAATTCTTAATTATCGGTCTTCTTTATTTATGCTTAGTGTATTATCAGGATTTTCTTTATCTTATGTATTCTGATCTATTCTCGGAGTAATGTTAAGCATGCAGCATATTGGGAATTCTTTTACAGACTCTTCACCAAGTACAACTTTATGCCTTTCAGATAAAGAAGAGATATCGGGTCAAATATTATATGGCATCATCAGAAGAATTATACAATAGAAAGTGCAGTAGATATCTAAGTCCTGAGACTATTATCCAGTCGATTGGAAGCATTACCTATAATTATTCATATCTTAAGTGGTATAATCTTCATCTCTATTTTTCCTGTGTTCATTTATCTCTTACCGAAATTTTGAGGACGAAATTTTTGTTCGGTGGATGAAATGTAACACCCCGTTTTCGGAATATGTACTAAGTTACATATTCAGATTTTTTGATAATTTTTTTTGATTTACTTCTTGTATTATTTTTGTTTTATGATTATTTATGCGATCATTTTTCTTTGGATCTGGATTCGTGGACTCGGAGTCAGCCCTAATTTGAACCGAGGATCCGATCCTAGTGTATTACTTGATTTAGTCTTTTCATTAGTTAGATTTGATCAGTTTTATTTTCAAACATCGTTTTCCAATATTTTAGATTTTTCATGATTTTTTGAAATTTTTTCAAATTAAATTACAAAATTTCAATACGGTGTCGACCGGTATCGATGGTCGATTTCAGGATTTTAGTTTATGAACAGAGTTGAATTTCCAAAATCTACTTTCACGTTATTTCTTAAAATCACATTTTTCTACTTTAACGCATTTTTTAAGATTTTTGTGAATTTATCAAAACTCGGTGAGCTTTGGTGTCGGCCGGTATCGCCGGTTGATTCCATGATTTTTAATTTGGAAATAGGATTTTTTTTTCTAAAAACTAATTTCATATTGTATCTCAGGATGATGTTTTCTATCTGGTATTTTTGGGGATTTTTCTGGAATAGTCAATTTATTTTGATATTAAATTAATATTATTTATTTTGAAATTTTCCCTTCTTTCTTTTCTTTTCTTTTCTTTTGTCTTCCGTCTATCACCCTGCTACCACGCCCATATGGGCCTCTTGCCTCCATCAATCTCAATCTCATTTCTCTTTTTTATTCTCTCTCTTTCATTCTCCGCTTCTTTTCTCTCTCCTCTTTTTCTCTCTCTTTCTCTTTCTTCTCTCCCATCTCTTCTTCTTCATCCTGGAGAATGATGCTTGATTAGTCTACAATTCTGCATTATTGTATCGCATTTTCTCACCGATTTATGAATAAAATGTCGGTCCAAATCGTATTTTGGTCTCTCTTGCAGGTAAATCAAAAGTTCAAGGGCAAAAGAGTAATAAGAGCTTAATTAAACCCATTTTTGGGTAATTAAATCCGCATTACTTAGAGGCCAAGCAAGGAAATCTCTAGAAGATGCATTGAATCTAGACTTTTGCGCATGTTAGACGAAGATTCGGCTGAATATACGCAAAACCGAATATACCAAGAAGGCCCCCGAAGCGTCGCGCGTCCCCACACCAAAACCAGGGAGCTAACTCCCTGGTATTTCCGCGGATCCGCGGCAATGTAGTGGGGCCACGCGTCGATTTTCGACGCGTGGCCCCGTCTCGTCTTCTAGAAGGCTCCTTCGCCTATATAAACCCCTACAGAGTCCCTGAACGAGGCAGTTTTTAATTTTAGGCTAGGGTTTCTTGTTTTAGTGTAGGTGTTCTTCATTTCTTTTATTTGTATTTTCATTTCGTTTTTAGATCTTGTAGTAGGGCTGAGAGATTCAGAGAGAGATAGAGAGGGATTGATGTAATAGATGGTGACAATCTATGTAAAGATGCATCCTTTCTTCTCCAATGTAATCTTCTCCATCTTCTACATGATGCTTAGCTAATTTCTTCTTCTCATGGTGACTAACTACTAACCACTAACTAGCTAACCACTTACTTGATAATCCACATGAATCTAGTAGCCTCTACAAGGCCTTGCTCTTGCAAGAGCCATTGATGGCTCATGATGATGGGTTCTAACATCTAACTTGCTAACTTGCTAACGAAGCTAACTCTCTTATTTCATGCTTGCTTCTAATGGTTTGATGATCTAATGTTTGTATTAGCTTGCTCTTGATGCAAGTTTGAATGTGAAGAACCATCTTATTTGTCTTGCTTTGTATCGTCTCTTAAAGCCAAGGACTAGTGATGGCCAAGGATCCATGTGAGGCAACTATCACTAAGAGGTTAGCATGTTAGTGGAGTAATTAATAGTTAGAAAGCATGAGATTTCTTTTATAGCATTCCTCATTCTTTTTACTTTGTTTTAAAAATCATTTTCAAATCCTTTTATCATTTTTCTGTCACTGTCTTCACCACTTTCTTAGTTCACCTTTGTTTCATCTTCTTTTCTATTTTGTTTTCCAAACCACTTTTCTCTTATTTTCACATCGCCGCTTTCATCGTCTCTCCACCTATCACATGCTTGATTTCCTTTTCTTTTCTTTTATTTTCTTTTTCTAATTCTTTTAAACAAAGAAGAACTGTTAACATAACACGTGAATAGAGACTGTTAATGCTTCTATTGTCTCCCGTCCCTGTGGATTCGACCCATTGAGCCAATGCTATAACAGAAGTATCGAGGGAACATTAGCACATATGAGCTTTTCATTGATTTCATAAACACACGTTTTAGAGTGCTAGTTTCGCCCCGATCACTGCTGCCGCTCCCCATGGGCCAGCGCTGCCGCCGGACGTCGGCGACCTCCCCAAGCACCGACGAGCCCCCACTCCCTTTTTTCCTTTTTCTTTTCTTCTCCTTCTCTTCTTCTTCTCCTTCTTCTCTTCTTCTTCTCCTTCTCCTCTTTTCTTCTTCTTTTTTTCTTCTTCTATCCTCAGATCCGCCGCTGCCTCTCCCCGACGATCGTTGACTTCCCTATCTCTTTTCCCTCTTTCTCTTTTCTCCTTTTTATCTTTGCTTTTTCTTCTTCCCTTTCTTCTTCTTCTTTTTCTTCTTCTTTTTCTTTTCTTTTTTCCTTTCCTTCCCTCTCTGGCCGCGGCTGCCGGTGTCCTTACGGCCGTCGCGCTGCCCTAGCCGGCCAGCCTCCTCCCCCCCTCTCCTTTTCTCCAATCTCCTCTCCCCTCTCTCTCTCTCTCTCTCTCTTCCTTTCTCTTTTCTCTCTCTTTCTTCTCGCTTTCTCTCTTTATCTCTTCTCTCTCCTTCCTAACTCTTTCCCTCTCCTCTGCCTGAGAAGCGCTGTTGGCCAGGGTCACCGCTGGCCACCCCTGGCCGGCAGGGTAGGCCACCCCCTCTTCTCTCCCTTTTCTTTCTGTTTCTCTCTCTTTTTTTGTCTCTCTCTATATCTCTTGTCTCTAGCTCGCTCTTTTTTCTCTCTAGCTCTCCTTTTCTCTCTAACTTTTCTCTCTAGCTCTTTCTCTCTAAAAATATCTCTCCTTTAGTGAGGTGGGTGTGTGCGTGCGCGTGCGCACGCGTTTTGGAGTTCAGGGATTTCTGACATTTTTTGAAGAGATTTAGGCGAATGTCCTCGCCTTCTTATTGGGTATCCCCGTTTTGATAGGTTGACTGTATTTTGGGAGAATTATGTATTTTTATCCCTCGTTGTATTTGTATTTTCGATGTGTAATTGTATTTTGTGTATCATGTATTAGTATTTGTAACTGTACATGTATTATACCTCTGATGAATACTTGCTTGTACTAGGGTAGCTAACTGGGGAAATAGTGCACGAAAACGATTAAGATTGAAAGTGAATTATGTTCTTAAAAATGTGCTACTGTTCCCTCGAAACTATCGTTATAGTTAAGATGCTAAACGAGTCGTGTCCACAAGGAGGAGAAGCGATGGAAGTTTTGTGTTCGATTTTCTTATTTTACTTAAAGTTCCTTCTCTGTTTCAAAAAGAATGAAAAAGTAGAAGAGAAGAATTGTGTTGATGGTAGGTGAAAACAAAGCAAAATGTTAGCTTGTGGAAATGTAAAGTGAAAACGAAATGCGAAAGAAGTTGAACGAAGAAGAAGAAAACAAGTTGTTCAAAAAAGAAAAGAAAACGGTTTTGGAAAAAAACTTCAAAAATGAAAGGAGAGTTGCTTAAATAAAAAATTGAAAAAGAGAATAAGTTTTGAAAAGAGGATTTGAAGAAAAGAACTTAGAAAGCAAAGTTTAAGAGAGGGAAAAGTGAATTTTTCTTTTGAGATGGTAAAAATGTATGGCTAACCTCTTACTAATAGATCCCACTAACCACTAACTTTCTTGATAATAGAGCCTCAAAATGGATCATCGGCCTTCACTACTCTTGAGCTATAAGAACTTATCATTTGGATAATGAATGAAAGTTCTTTCCCCATCAACTTGCATTACACGACAAATACTTGAAGATCACCCCCATTAAGATCCATTTTAAGGCGAGAATTAGGAGAACTACAAGTGCATGATGGAATTGGCAAGGATGAATATCTATTCTCTAACTCACCAAATAAAATAAGGTTAGCAAATCAATAGATCATTTAGAACACATAGTTAAGCATAAAATATGAGAATTAGCTTGCATGTTAGTGTACTAGAGTTAGAACCCTTCATTGTTAGCGATCCATAGCTCTTACTTGCACAAGGCTCTTTGTGAGGCTTATTGACTCATGTGGTTTGTCAATCAAATAGTTATAGATTAGTGGGTTAGTAGTTACTTAGCCATGCCAATGGAGAAGTTAGCTAGACATGAAATTGAAATGCAAGGAAATAAACATCATTACACTATTTGCAAGGAAAGAAGAAAGCTTGTAAAAACAACAAGAAAATTAGATGAAGAAGAAAGAGCTTGTGTTGATTGCCACTGGTCAATTACAAAACTCTCACTCTCTCTATTTTCTGGACTAATAATGAGAAAAGAAAATTACACAAGGTTTCAAAAAATTCTAAAGAAATTCCTAAAGTTTTTCTCTAATTCTGTAACTCTCCATCTCACATAGCCAAAGGGGTATTTAAAGCCTCAAAACCCTATATCCAATCAATCACAACTATAGAAGAAAGCGATGCATCAACGGCCAAAGAGTTGGCACAAAAACGCGACCAAAGTCATGTTTCCGTGGCAGAATCTCTACCGTTACACGAGCGTCTGCTCTGACAGCCTGGCTCTGTCTAGGTATCCTTTAGAAGCTTCTTATTCTCCCCGAATATCCTCTGGTTCGTTACAGAACTGGAATTCATTGATTGGGCTTCTAATATTTTTCATTAAATCCTAATTAAATTAGAATTTTAGGCCTTCTTCTCCATTAAATTGTGGACCTAAAAATTAAGAGAAAATTTATTAGAAACCAGCATTTTATTAAAAATAAATGGAAAAATGTGATGTAAATAATGCAAAAAATGAATACTAATCACACCCCCATATCTCGCTTTTGCTCGTCCCCGAGCAAAATAAAAAGAAAAAGAAAACCTAAACTAGAGATGTTATTACACCACTTTTTCAGGTGATGCGATTGCACTGAGCGTGTACAACAAGCTGTTAAACCTCTAGGATTTTCCTAGAGGAGGAGTGTTATCTCCTGAGGGTGTTCAGCAGATTACACCCACAAAATGGAAAAAAGAAAAACAAATGTTAGTGTTTAAAAAATTCTTTCTTGAAAAGAGAAAGTTTATGATCCATTCTTGCAAAACTTAAGTGATCTATGGTTTGAGGTTAACCTTTAATTATTCATTCTTAATTCAAGTCTCTATGCAAGGGATTGTTATCAATTAGGGTTAAGAGATCGGGATTAGATTGATTATTTGATCTTTTATTAAACCTAGAAACTATACACTTATATGTATGAGGGATTTTAACTTGGACTTATGATACCTTTATATATATATATATATATATATATATATATATTATTTATTATTATTATTATTTTATTTTTCCTTTAGTTTCATTAGGCTTTCTAGTCTACTCATGTAACAAGTCTTGAACCAATGACTCCCAGACTAGACGGTCTTAGGGTATTAGATGAGAATACATCCCTTTAGTCCAAGTAGGGGTAGCAATTGGGTTGGGTCGGGTTGACCCGACACGATTACTGCTCGACCCGTATAATAATCGGGTCGGGTTGACCAGACCTGATTATTATACAGGTCAAAAATTCAGACCCAGACCCGACCCAGACTTAGTTGGGTCGACCTGACCCGACCCGTTTGACCCAATTATTAAACCTTAAATATAATTTCTTTACACTATATTATCAATTTGTTGGATGGTATAGTTGGTTATCACACTAAACTCACACACTAGAGGTCACTGATTCGAAACTGGACTCACCCATATTTTTTGACAATTTAATTTAGGTGAAGTGGAAGAGACGGGGGCGGCGACAGAGGAGATTGAGGGGAGGAGGCCGAGGAGGAGAGGAATAATCAGATCTGGCGGGTCAAGCGGGTCTGGCGGGTTCGGGTCGACCCAACCCATTTAATAATCGGATCAGACTGGTCGATCCGATTACGACCCAAACCCAATTAGCCCAAACCCAGACACGGTAACTCCGGGTCGGGTCGAGTCTATCGCGTCGCGACCCGTATGCCATCCCTAAGTCCAAGTACCCGAGTGAACAAGGCCACGAAGCTAAAGTGTTCATTTTTTTATCACCGTTAGGCGTAATTAATCATACTTCCTAAGACACAATTAACCAGCTTAATTAGTGGTCAAATATTTTATTTTATTTATTTATATACACAATTTTTTTCTTTATATATTAAGTCTTTGTTTTAATCCGTCAATATATAAGTGTGTATAATACTAAGGAAAACTCAAGATCCAATTATTTTTCTAATCTTTCTTCCTTAACCAAAAAACCCAACAATTCCTCTAATTTTAACTAAAATTAAGAAATCCTAGTTTAAAGTTTTCCCAATTCCTAAGATTAATTTACTTTTCTTAAAAATGGATCAAATTTTTTTTTAAAGTTAAGTTTTGTAAAAGAAAATCTAGAAAAATATAAAGAAAATCTTGAAAATATCTAAAAGAAAGAGAAAATAATAAAGAGAAAATCCTAGAAAATAAAAAAGAAAAGAAAATATCCTAAAATAAAGAAAAAATTCTAGGTTATTACCCTCCCCCATACCTATCTCATGCATTGTCCTCAATGTATACAACATAATATGAATGCATGAAATAGGGAAACTGAAAAGATGTCACCCTCATCGACTGCTCGGACCAGTCGATTGTGAACGTCGTAGTCCCTCCTCAATGCGCTCTAAATACGTAAACTGCTCATTCTTTTGTTGTCGGAGCCGAGTTTGTCCCTTGAAAATCCTTTTCATGCCTTTTCAAATGGAAGACATGAAGGGACGTGAATCAGTGGGTGGTAGCTGAAGCCAGAACTCAGGCTTGTCCTCCTCCTCCAACTGTTCCTCAGAAGAGGACTCAGCGGGATATCCTCTGGTTGGACAGTAGGTGTCCAAAGCGCATGGAGGCAACTATCATACGTACTAGTAACTCTCTCGGGGGCCACAAAGATTGATCATATGCAGAAAATACCGCATCTGCTAGAAAGTTTCTACACAGACGGGTGACTAATACAAGATGGGAGTACTTTGCAACCCTAGTACGCTGGGAGTTGGCAATCAGACTATAGAAAATGATCGTGTTTAGGCAGACTGTGTGCCCCGGCAATGATGCCAAAAAATTTGTTCGAAGGGGAAATAGTGCATGAAAACGGTTGAGATTGAAAGTGAATTATGTTGAATTATGTTCTTAAAAATGTGCTACTATTTCCTCGAAACTACCATTATAGCTAAGAAGCTAAACGAGTCGTGTCCACAAGGAGGGGGAGCGTGAAAGCTTTATGTTCGGTTTTCTTGTTTTACTTAAAGTTCTTTCTTTGTTTCAAAAAGAATGAAAAAGTAGAAGAGAAAAATTGTGTTAATGGTAGGTGAAAACAAAGCAAAAGGTTGGTTTGTGAAAATGTAAAGTGAAAATGAAATGCGAAAGAAGTTGATACGAAGAAGTAGAAAACAAGTTATTAAAAAAAGAAAAGAAAACGGTTTTGGAAAAACTTCAAAAATGAAAGAATGTTGCTTAAAGAAAAACTTGAAAAAGAGAACAAGTTTTAAAAATAAGATTTAAAGAAAAGAACTTAGAAAGCAAAGTTTAAGAGAGGGAAAAGTGAATTTTTTCTTTTGAAATGGCAAAAATGCATGGCTAACCTCCTACTAATGGATCTCACTAACCTTTAACTTTCTTGAATATAGAGCCTCACAATGGATCCTTAGCCTTCACCACTCTTGTGCTATAAAAACTTGTCATGTTGATAACGAATGAAAGTTCTTCCCCCATCACCTTGAGTTACACGGTAAAAACTTGAAGGTCACCATATCAAGATCAATTTTAAGGCGAGAATGGGGTGAACTACAAGTGCACGATCGGGATCAGCAAGGATGAATTGGTATTCTTTAACTCACCAAACAAAACAAGGTCAGTTATCAATAGATCATCTAGAACACATAGTTAAGCATGAAATATGAGAATTAGCTTGCATGTTAGTGTGTTAGAGTTAGAACCCTTCATCGTTAGCGATCCATAGCTCTTACTTGCACAAGGCTCTTTGTGAGGCTTATTGATTTATGTGGGATCTCAATCAAATGTTAGAGGTAAGTGGGTTAGTAGTTAATTAGCCGTGCTAATGGAGAAGTTAGCTAGACATGGAATTGAAATGCAAGGAAATAAACATCATTATACTATTTGCAAGGAAAGAAGAAAGCTTATAAAAACAATAAGAAAATTAGATGAGGAAGAAGAAGAAGCTTGTATTGATTACCACTAGTCAATTACAGAACTCTCACTCTCTTTCTATTTTTTGGACTAATAAAGAGAAAAGAAAATTACAAAAAGTTTCTAAAGAAAATCCTAAAAAAATTCCTAAAATTCTTCTCTAATTCTGTAACTCCCCCTCTCCCAGAGCCAGAGGGGTATTTATACCCTCAAAACCCTAGATCCAATCAATCACAGCCGTAGAAAAAAGCGCGGCATCAATGGCCAGAGAGTTACCGTAGAAATTCGGCCAAAGCCGCGTTTTCGCGGCAGAATCTCAGTCGTTATGCGAGCGTCTGCTCTGACAGCCTGGCTCTATCCAGATGTTCTTTAGAAGCCTTTTATTCTCCCCGAATATCCTCTGGTTCATTACAAAACTGGGCTTCATGGATTGGGCTTTAGATAATCTTCATTAAATCTCAATTAAATTAGGATTTTTGGCCTTCTTCTCCATTAAATTGTGGACCTAAAAATTAAGAGAAAATTCATTAGATACCAGCATTTATTAACAAATAAATAAAAAATGTGATGTAAATAATGCAAAAATGAATACTAATCACTTACTTCCCGTACATATGTCATGCCTGTGATGTTTTCTATTACTGCTTTATTATATGCGTGTGTTTGACACTAACACTCTTACCGGTACTATACCTAGCCTTCAGGTTATGTTCGGCCTCCGGGATTTCTATAGCCAACCTTCGGGTTGCGTTCAACCTTCGGGCTCTCATGCTCTACCTGGTAGGCGAGTCTAGCGCACAACACTTTCCTGCTAACTCCGCTCAAGTGTAGTTACGTCGTGAGCAATAACTATACGTTATTGTGGCATCATCACGAGCGGTAACTACGCCAAACTTGATAGCCCTAGCGTTGTACGCTAGCCTCGCTCTAGCTTGTCTAGCTTTACTTGTTCGATTGCTAGCCATTGCCTATCATGCTTTGTTATCATGTTTGTGTGCGTGTCTGGTACTAACCGTGCAGGTACTCTTGTACAGCCTCGGGGGTTTCTGCCCGCTTCCCAGATGGTTACCCAATAGGAATTGACCTTGCACCCTTATAGATTTCGTGGTAGCTACCGGAGGTGTGCTTAGACCCCGGGCTTACTTTCAGCCCTTCGGGCACTCGTCCACTTCCTCGAAAGAGGAATGCGCTTAGACCGTCAGGTCTCTCAGCCACGACTGGTAGGCGGACCTAGCTCTCAGCGCTTTATCGCAAACTCCGTTCGAGCGTGGTTACACCATGAGCACGGCTTCATCACGTGCAGTAATATAGCATTCATATGCTCGCTTCGCCATGTATGTTTAGTTGTACCTCGAGCAGTAACCATGCCGAGCATGATAGCGTCTAGCGTTGTACGCTAGTTTCGCTCGCTCGCTTGCCTACTTGATGATTTAACTATTATTCTTCTTGCTGGATGTGTAGAGTTTGAAATCTTTATTTATATTGTTTTTCAAAACTATATTATTTTTTAGTGTTCATATTGGTCTCCTGTATCAGTACCATTTTCCTATATTTGTACCTGTCCCCTGTACTGGTACTATTTTCTTGTATTTGTACAAATTTACAGTATCGGTACCGTTTTTCTGTATTATGATACTCAATAGTGATATCTACTATGTTTATTGCTTGACATGTTATCACTTGCTATGTTGACCACCTGACACCTGACGTGCTATTACTTGACACCTGCCTCCCTTTACAATATCACTTATCACCTGCCACTTGTAATGTAAACACTTGACCTTTGATTATAACATTTACGAAAATTTTATACCTGTTATCCTGTATTATATACAATGACCTGTATCCTTAGTACTCTTGTACTCCTGAATTCCTGGACCGTCCTGCTCCTGCTATTTTCGTAAATTGATAATTACATAATAAACTATAAAAAGGATAACTTAACCGAGTCAGAGGAAACTGACGGATATCACTATATGTCCGTGTTTACAGTGGTATTAGGTATGTTGTGCAACTAAATCTTTCAGTTCTACCTAAGGACTTCCAGGTGACCGAGGGGAGCGCTGGCTCTCTACCTTCCTGGTACCATCCTGAAAGGGCATCCTATAATACCCTCCTGGATGCCTTGCGGCCAGTTCTGTATACCAGCAATGCAACACCCTAAACCATTGTCCCTGGTATGCACGGGGTTCACTGTAAACACTGTTCGTGGATACCCCCCCTTTGTTTTGCGATAACAGTCTCGCTTAACTCAGATGTGGATGTATGTGTGCTGGGATGCTAGTCCGCATACCTAGACATTTGAGTAGGATGAGTAATAATAATAAAAGATGACAATTAATAATTCATTGTTTGTTTTGTAATTCGGGTCGTATGGACTTAGATTACGGTAACGTGAGATACATGGTGTATAAATGAGGGTTTCCTTGTTTGGATTATTCCTTCGACGTACTTATCTCATGAAGCCGTAAACTAAGTTGTACCACTGGTTTTGCCGTATTTGCTTTCATCAGATTTTATTTTGAATTTTTATTTTATTATTATATTATATATATACATCCTGCCTTACCACTTGTGTAATACCCCATTGGTCTCCTGCTCCTATCATATTATACCATGCATGTCCCTTGCTTGATATCACAACTGTATATCTCATCACTTACTATCACTACCTGCTCATGTGTGTCTGTGTTTACAACACAGTTTTCTTTACATGCTTTTCGACCTATATTTATCGATACACGTGTGCCTTACTATACACGCCACTTGGCATTCATCACACCACTCGTTGAGGAGTTCTAACTCCCCTGGACCTGCGTGTTCAGATCTCAGAGCTTGAAGCTTGTAGATTCTCTCGGCTGCTAATCAAAGATGCGCAACAGAAGCGTGGATCATCGGCAGACCATCTGAGTCCCTTTCCATCCTGGCCTCTTATTCGTCTCTTGAGTTTTTCTTTTGTAACTCGTGAGCACCTTTTGTACTGTTCATAACTTTATATCTCCTTATATTCTCGTATTTGCATCTTGGTGATGTAATATTCTTGTAATATTGTGTCACATTTTGTGATAACTTTGTAATTATACTCATATGTCAGAATGTATAATGCACCTCTGGTTCTTACCTGTACTGATGCTTAGCGTATATATGTGAGGGTATTTCTGACCTATGTATATACGTCGCGGTAACATCTCCATACCCGCGGGATCAGGGTATTACAGGGTTGGAGACTTTCAGAATGGGAAAGACTGCGGGAAGGTGAACACCTTGAGGTAGCGGAGTTCGGTTCTGGACTGAGGACACCTTCAGGACGAAGGATATCTTGGGGAAGGTTGGACATGGCGAAAGTTGGATGTGGCGGAAATTGGATGTGTTGGAGACTCCGAGATGAACTCTGGGGCTATGGATTTCTTAGTGGAAGCTTTTAGCAGCTTGAATGCGTGTCATCATCATGGTCGTTATCAAATTTTGACACTACACCCTGAAACAAAAGCATGCTTTCCAAGATTCACCTGGCAAAAAGAAAAATATTGAGAGGGATTAGACTAACATTATAGTAAGCTAATCTTAATAATTAAAATAAAAATGAAAAACTAAAGGAAAATAAAGAACTTATCAGTGGATAAATCCAGTGGGTTGCTAAGCATAAGGATACAAGAGATGGTAGCCGCCCGACGGCCCGCTCGAATGAACACTGATAATTATAATTTTCATGTATATTTTATATTATTTTTGTATCTATTTCTATCATATTTAATTCTGCATAGGTAGTTTTATTTATGATATTTTTGCAGATATAAAGTTAAGAGAAATTTTTGAGAAAAATCCGAAAAGAGATAATGATAGGAGTTGTAGGAAGGAATTCACTAATATAGAGACCCAAAAATGAAATCAGAGAGTCCAATAGAGACTACACATCATATAAAAGAGGATACCAAAGTTTTGAAGTGAAAAATCAAAGTCAAATGCATGTTCACCATTGATTATGGTGGATTCGGCGTTGACTTTTCAACAAAAATCAACACAAAATCAGAATCAGATTCAAACTACAGATATTTCAGTATTTTGATCACAACTTTTACTATTTAGATGATTCAAGATGCTACAGAAAGATAATTGAAAGGGTAACAATTTTTGTGTTAATGATTATTTCCAGTTCAATCGTTTGCCTGCCCATTTTCTATAATTATTGTAAGCTTTCTACAATACAAATCAGGATCAAATTTTGACACCTAGTTAAACTTAGATTTGGAGTTCTTCTTTTATGCCTTCCTGGAATATGTCTCTAGGATTTACAAATATAGCAATAATCTCTTGTAAAATAATAAGTTTTAGAGTAGGGAGAAAATAAAAGAGAATCAAATTTTACAATTTAGGTTTTAGTTTCTCTCATGTAAATACTCTTTCTTATATTAAATTATTGTTTTTGGAGAAGAAATTCAAGAAATTCTGGTGCTTTAGAAGAAGAAGATCAGAGGAAAAGTGTCAACTAAGGATTAAACGTGATTACCAAATTGATATTATCCTTTTCTTTCTCTTTTAATTTATTATATGAAAATTAAAATCATGTTTATTATTTGCTTTGCAATTTCTTTATCATGAACTAAATCTCCATAGCTAGGGCATTGATGTAGGTAACTTATATGAAGATTTAATTTGTTATTGTGATAATTGCTATTATACTACTCCATTCTTCCTATTAAATATTCTATGTTAAGTTTTTATTATCGTTCTTCAAGTTATTAACTGATTGCAACAATTAGAAAGATGGCTAGTTTGGAGACCAATAGGAGACAACGTAGCAAAGTATTTAGGAATAAAATCCCTTCCTACAAGCTGAAGCCGATAAGAGAAGCATAGGTTGTGTAATCTTAAGAGAAAATCACAGATCTTAATGCTGCTTTGGCTAGTAAATTCACTAGATTGGTTGATTATGGATTCTATTTTGAAGTTAGATTTTATATTACTTGATAGAGATCATTAAATAAAATAGAATTTTTTGATTGTTGACATGAGTAGTAACTACTAGCGTAATCAACTTGTTAACTTGAATTATTAAATAGTTGAAATCAATTAGTGTCTTTCCTATTCAAAACCAATATCGTTTTAGTCTTTTTCAATTTTATATCTTTATCTTTCTTTCAAATAAATCTTTTGAGTCAACACACCATTGATACTTAATAAGATAACAATCTTTGTGGGTTCACGCTTTACTTATTACTTTATTACTAGTAAACGATTGGTGCACTTGCTAATTCCCGCATCAACTTTTTAGCGTCGTTGTCGAGGATTGTTTATCTTTATTCATATCAATGTTGTTTAACTCTAGTTTTATTTTGAAATTTATCCTTATTATTATTCTTTTTTTGTTTTCAGGTCTATGGAATTCAATTATGAATGGTCCGCACAAGGATATGAGTCAGTGCAAATATGCGAGTGGCGTCGAGAAAATCATGCTAGTATTCATTGTATATATTATACCAACACATACACCTACAATTTGGCTTGAGGAGATCAAAACTTTTAAAACCCTCTGTGAAACTACAACAATAATGATTTCAAACCTAAAAATTTTCAACCATGATGGAGAAGAAACCAAGCTGGGAAGAAGCATTGGCACAATTCGCAACAAACATGGCTCAGTATCGAAAGAATATAATAGCATCCATAAAAGTCCTTGTAGTTCAGATAGGCGAGATTGCTACCATGCTAGCCAACATGACCCAAGGGAGTTCGCTAAGTAATCCCGAAAAAGATCCCATAGAGCAAGAGGAGGAAATTATCATGGAGCAACAGTAAGAAGTTTTAGAAGAGGTCAAAGCACATGAAGAGTAGAAGAAAGCTATTTAGAGGATCTCTAATGGTTAATTGATTATTATGAGAAGAAACTTATTTCAGATGCCCTAATACAGAAGACATAAGAGAAATCAACAGATATCACATACTAGAAAGAAGAGGACTCAGAAACTTTCAGGCAAAATTTCATCATCAGAAGCCCAAGTCAGACAGCGGATCCGCCATCTGAATGACCAATTCGCCATCCCCCTGATGATTCTGAGATCCATCTAGAACCCGAGTCTCCTCCAGATCCCCAAAAAGTTGATCGATGTGAAACTTACAAAGAAAAATGGAGTTTAGAAATGATAAAGATATTGTGCTAAGATTCCTCAATACTACCTCTATAGCAAATGACTATGCGGGTCGTGATACACAAGGAGGAAATGTGATAGAAGTTTTTCAGTATTCTTTTTCAGTTGCTAAAAATTAGGTTAAATGTTTCTTCTTAGTTTTGAAAAGAAAAGGGAAAAGAAAACTAAGTTAAAAGACAGAAAAACCAAAAGAAGTATAAAGAATAAGGTGTTGGTTTTTAAGATGTTTTTAAAATAAGAAATTAAAAGAAAGAAAGAAAGTTTAAGGCTTACCTCTATTAAGTCTTCCAACTAGTCTATTTACCTCTTGATGTTTGCCTTGCCTTTGATCTCTAGTAACTCGTCAAGCTTGACTAGAAGACGATCACCGCATGGTCTATAAGAGGGGATTCAGATCACCACCACATTACATCATCAAAAAACAGTTTAAGCATGAAACAATCTAAAAAGAGATGTGATCTATCATCAAGGGCCATCGGTGGCATTTGCAAAGGCAAAGCTATTTCGAGGCTATTAGATTCATATGGCTTGTAAAACAATCAAAGAAGAAAATAAAACTAGAAAGTTAAAAGAGTTAAGCCATGAAGTAAAATAACATTAAAAAGTAAACTTTGATTAAATCGAGAAATAATAAAAGAAAGGATTAAGATTACATTGATGTCATTTCTCAATACAATTTTTTTTGTCTCTTTCTCTAATGAATCTCTCTCTAACCTAAGTTTATAAATAAATAGAAGATTACATAAATATAAAAAGAAAAAGAAAATTCTACGTTAAACTAAAAGTAAAATCCTAACCTAGCTCTCTGCCAGTGTACGTCTCTTTCTGCTCTGAGATGTGCAATATTTATAGCTGAAATGTTTAAAGGGAGAGAAAGAAGATAAAAGGAGCAAACGTTCCCCCAACAGCACTAATAGAGCCACAAATCTGCGGCTTTTGCCACCGATTCATGGCTTGGATCTAATCGTAGAGCCAGATCTGGGAGCTCGTGGATGCCTTCATATAGATACGTCTTGATCTTCAATTGGTTTTTTAGTTTGACGTTGGGATCTTCAGTATATATGGCTCAATCTTCTTTTATGATTTAAATCCTCCAAAATTTGATTTCGTTGGACTAGATTTGTGATTATCTTTTCTCCATCTATTAATCACACCTTGCACACAATAGACATTAAGACAAGTTAATAGCAAAGTTTATTACATAATAAACGTGTGAATGTAGTAATAAATATTCAAAATATATATACAATCACACCCCCACACCTATCTTTTGCTTTTTCCCAAGAAAAATAAGAAAACTAAAAGTTAGCCACTTTCGCAGGTTACGTGACTGCACTGAGCATGTGCAGCAAGCCTTTAAACCTCTAGGTTACCCCTAGAGGAGGAGTCACATTCTCCTAGTTGTTTTCAGTAATTACACCCACAAAATCCATAAAAGAAAGAAAAATAATATGTTAGTATTTTTGAAAATGCATTTTAAAAGAAAGAGAGAATATTTGAAGAATTCTTGCAAAAATCAAGTAATTTATAAGTTATAGGGTTATCACACTATTCATTTCTAAACTTAATCTTCATGCAAGAACTTGTTATCAATCTAGGTAAGGATTAAAACTGTATTTCTCACCTAGTCTTTTAGTTTACCCTAAACATATGTACCTTTGTGACCATGAATATATGACTCGGGATTCTTCAACTCTAACTCTTATGCCTTAATTTACATATTTTGAAGGTAATATCCCTTAGTTTTATTAAGCTTTCTAATTTGCCCATGTAACGAGTCTTAGGTTGCTGTCTCCCAAACTGGACGGTCTTATAGCATGCCGGGTGAGAAAATAACCCAAGGACGTTAACGACTCGAGCAAAAAAGGTCACAAAATTAAGAATTTTAATTGGTTATACTAACCATTTTTAAATATGAATACTTATACTTTATGAGGCACAAATACCCAGCTAAATCAGTGGATTTTTTATATATAATTTTTTAATATTTTTTCTTTTTTCTCTCTTTTTTTTAATAATAAGGCACAAGAATCTTTGTTTTGAATCATAAATAAGTGTACAAAGTGCATATTTCATCAAGGTAAAAATCAAGACCAAATTATTTTTTCAATTTTTTGTTATAACCTAGAAATCAAACAAACAGTCTCATTTTAACCAAGTATTAAGAAATTCTAATTATGATTCCCTTATTCCTTAAAATTAACTTAATTTCTTATAAAAATAAGTCAAAATATTGTTTCTCACTTCAAAAAGTTTTTTAAATAATAAAATATTTTTTTAATTTTTACAAAAAAGAAAAGCCTACATTAGTAAAACCCTCCCAACACTATCTTATGCATTGTACTTAATGTATGAATGAAATGCGTATATGTATGAAAAAATGAGAGGGAAGAAAAAATATTACCTCAAGGTGGTGGTTTCGGTGGTAATTTAATTAGTGCACGCATTGCTGCCCAATTAAATGAATGTGGAGTTTGAAGGAACCCACCTTTGACCTCTTTCCAATAAAATTTTTACAACTCCAGAATTGAATAAGATCATGCAAGATCCTATCATAACACTTACCCCGATTAAGTGACCAATGTTGAAAAATTATCTCTAAGTTATAATTTCCTACACTTTGGTCCAACAAAGGAATGTGACTCGGTGGAATGGTTAATTTGGGCTCAAAAGTGAAAGGTACGAAAACCTATATTGACTCAGGAAGTTGGTTTAAATCAAGTTTAGGTTCAAGAGTCGGACATGATTCAAGATTTAGGTCCAAATTAAAGAGTTGAAATTCACATTCTTTATCCAAAAATGGAATGTGACTTTCGAACACCGGTGGTTCACATTCAAGATGTATAGGTATAAGAATCAATGTGGGCTCGAAAATATGGTCCAAATTGGGTAAGGATCCCGGAGTCAACATAGATTCAAAAATTTGAACTGAATCACAAAGTTGGGAATCAGGGTCACATTCACAATTAAGTTTAATTTTCTTAAAGTAAAAACTTACCAATTTGTCAAAGGTTTGGGATTGTTCAAGTTCAAGGTGATGTGTTGAAATTGAATCTTATTTCCAAAACAACATAACTCTTGGGTCAGATCAATAAGGTTAGAGATATCAGGATTAGTTAAATATTGATAAGGGAGAGTTTCCTCATTCCTATAAGCATTGACCAATTGACTATTTGTGCTTCTAACCTATTAATAAACTGGGTAAAATTATTTTGGGACTGAATCATGTATTCCATACTCTTTTCTAAGTCAGTTGGTTCTTCTTGAAAAAGTGAGTATGAAAGTTAAATTTGGAAATTTTGTGTAAATTGAGAGTCTACAATGTTTTGAAATTGTCGCTTAGGCTTATGCAAGGCATTTAGATTCTTTTATAACTTGAATTTTTATCCAGTCAGTTATTCTAGAAAAGGAGCATATGAAGGAAATTTTGGGAAGGATTGTGGACAAGGTGGTTGAAAATTTGACTCGAGGGTGGTGTATCCCCAATGACTCGATGAAGAGTTGAGATGATTATTCCAATCTTGTTCATAATACTGGGATTGAGGAGTATATTGAGTTAGATAAAATCAATCTGGTATAATTAGTTGGTTAAAGTTATGCAATATCGGGTTGATGATATCCGAGTGAAAAGAGGTCTGGGTTGAAAATACACCTAGAGGAAGGTGATAGGTGTATTAGCTAATCTAATGCAAATGATGCAGAATTAAAAACTAAATTACATAGGTGTATTAGCTAATCTAATACAAATGATGTGGAATTAAAAACTAAATTACAACACACTATGTGTAACCAAAGAGTGTAGCCGAATTCCCGATGAAGGGCTCTGTACTAACTCATCTTGATTCCTCTAAATAAGAGTTGAGGTGCTATATCAAGCTTTCTTGGTTCAATACAAGTATGGACATACACAAACAATACCAAGCATGTATGAGATATGAGCAATATGAATCAATACAAGATATAAAAGAGAGAGAGTTTAGAGATAGTGGATCAAACGCAAACACCGAGATATGTTTCAAGGTTCAGCCACTGCTCTACGTCCCCGCCTTCACAAAGAAGGATTTTTCACTCTATGTCCACACAGGACCTCCCACACAGGGAACCTCCACTGAGGATTTGACAAATACAAACTAGGAGTACTCAACTCCTCTCTCTAACAAAATCACCTCTACACAAGAGGCGAGGCACAACAACAATCACCTCATACAAGAGGGATAAGGCACTAAGCCAAACAATAATCACCTCACACAAGAGGGATAAGGCACTAAGCTAAATAACAACCACAATCACCTCTACACAAGAGGGATGAACACAAACCCAAAGCAAAGGAAGATTACAACTCTTGGTGATCTCAAAGACCACAAACAACTCTAGGTGATCACAATAAATCACAAACTAATTTTGTCACAAAAAACAAGATCCTACAGATAGGATTGAGATGATAGCTCAAGTGTGAGAAAACAAGGTGTTTGAAAACAAATCACAAAGAAAAATACTTGAGGAAAACACTAGATAGAAATAAGAATGAAGATCAAAACCAATTTTCAAAGACTCTATTTTTTTTGATTTTTTCAACTCTTGAAAATAAATAAAAGATAAATCTTTTAGCATAAAAACTCTTTAAAAACTTGCAGCTAAAACACTTGTAAATATGGGAACATTTGCTCTTGAAATTCCTATTGAAAACAACACAAGAGAAGACATATTTATAACGTCTCCAAAATATAGCCGTTGGTAGCCTGGAATGGTCCAAATCGATCGCCCGTCGACCGAGCCAATGGTCATATTTCTAACCATTGTGCCTCCGGTCGACCGCCCGTCGACCGGGCCAAGCCTGTCGTCGACTGGCCGCACCCGAGAGTTGGGTGCTTTCAGTCGGTCGACCGGCCTTCAAGGCTGGCCATGTGCACGTCCTCGTGCACATCGGTTGACCGGTCTGGTTGACCGCCAGCTAAGTCTGGCTGGGATTTTGGGTATTGAAACTTAGACATTTTAACTTCAATAAAATCTGATAAAATCTTATAAATTTCATAAAAATAAGTTTTTATAAATATTTGAAGGACATGTGTGACTAAAATTCAACACATATTACAAACTATTTGAACCATTTTTGTGATATAGAAATTAGGCTTAAATACAAAAATCGTATTTTCCAAAACTTGGATTTTGAAATGAAAAATCATTTTCTCCAAAACTTGTATAAATACAAAAACATATTTAAACTCATTTGAAGCATAAAGTGTATGGATAGAATCCAATACACATATAAGATATATATTTATGTTTTTGACATGAAATCCAAAATTGGTTTTGTTAAATACAAAACTCTAAACACATGAATAGGATCATCAAAGTAAGTTTTTTTAAATATATGACGCATATATGTATATAGATGAAATCTAATATACATTAAACCATGTAAACTGGTTTTGATACTATCTATTCATGAAAACCATATATTTATGAACTTGAAATCCAAAACCCAGTTAGACCGAAAACCAAACATATTGAAATATGTGTGTGTGTGTGTGTGTGTGTGTGTGTGTGTGTGTGTGTGTGAACTTGAGCATATCAACACTATCTATCTTTACACAAGATCTAAACTAAACTAAATACAAATTGAAGTTTTCTTGTCTCCAAGCTGACTCGATCCATACGTGATCCAAAGAGCTTGATTCCAATCGAGTGCTAGATGTGATCTTGACGCGCGAGCTCTTGAATATACATGTATTAGCTCCCAAAATTCTTTTGTTGAAGCCAAACACCTACTAAGATCGTAATCAATAATTAAAACTATATAAACACAAGATCATTAGTAAACTATAACTATATAAGTTAATCATCATCAAAACTAGAGTGATGGGCCTTTGGGCCAACATGGGTGAAATATGGATTAATATTAAAGTTGGAAAGATTTTGGTTATAATCCATTTCGCACAAAAAATGACAAAAACTAATAAAAAACAAACAAATAAATAAACAAACAAAAAGAAAATTTTAGCCTTTGTTAGGGTAGACCTTAAACTTAGACCACTCCAACTGATTGACTGTCTAGGAGAGGCATATTGTAGTAGTCTTACCATAGGAAGGTGGGTTCCAGGAGAGGTATGTTCCCTTCAAAGCCTTCTTTTTGTAAGGCTTCTTGGAGATAATGGGTTTGTTCTTTGTATCGGGATACTTAGTAATGACACGTCCGGGCTTCTGGCAATTGTAGAACACTATCTTCTCCTCCTCCTTCCCTAGCCATCTTCTTTGGTTGTTGAATTTGGCTTTGTTATACATCCTTCTAACATTCTTTACAAGGAGGAAAAAGTCTTCATCATCTTCTTGGTCATTATCTTCATCATCGAAAATAGTAGGAGTGGATTTGAAAGCAAGAGTCTTTTTCTTTTGGAGTGCTTTCTCCTCTCTAGCCTTTCTTTTTATCTCATAGGTTTTTAGATTCCTAATGGGACCAATGAGCTCCATCTCTTCTTTGTCATTAAGCTCCTTTAAACTTGTAAACTTGACCTTTCAAACGGTGGAAGTGCATGAATTATCTTTCTCACCTTTTGATCATTGTCAATCTCATTACCTAAAAAGCAAGACCATTGGTAATCTTAGTAAACTTGGTAATCATATCATCAATAGATTCATCTCCATTCATAAAAAAATTTCATATTGGGAACGTAAGAGATTAATCTCAGCTCTCTTGACTTGTGAAGTCCCCTCGTATGTGATAACCAAGCATGACCAAATCTCAAATGCGAATTTGCAATGAATTACCTTAGCGGTGTCATCATTATTCAGGGCTTGAAATTGAAAATACACCTAGAGGGGGGTGAATAGGTGTAGTGCTAATCTATATGACAAATAATGTGGAATTAAAAACTTTTACACTAACACACAATGTATAACCAAGAGTGAAGCCGAATTCCCCATAAAGGACTCTAGAACTTCTCCTCACGATTCCTCTAAACTAAGAGTTGAGGTGCTTCAATAGTTCTCTTGGTTGAATAGTAGTGTGAACATATAAACAATATCAAGCATGAATAGGTATGAGCAAGAATAGCAATGCAAGATATGAAGAGTTGAGAGAGAAAGATCCAAACGCAAACACCAAGATATATTTCGAGGTTCGAGTCATCGCTCTACGTCCCCGCCTTTACATTGAAGGATTTCAACTATCTAATCGGGGCGGAACTAGCACTCAAAAAACATGTATTTTATGAAATTAATGAAAAGCTTGTATGTGCTAATGTTCCTTCGATACTTCCGTTATAGCATTGGCTCAACGGGTCGAATCCACAGGGACGGGAGGCGATAGAAGCATTAACAGTCCTTATTCACGTCGTATGTTAATAGTTCTTCTTTGTTTAAAGAATTAGAAAAAGAAAAGAAAAGGAAATCAAGCATGTGGTAGGTAGAGAAGGCGATGAAAACGGCGATGTGCAAACAAGGAGAAGTGGTTTGGAAAACAAAATAGAAAAGAAGATGAAACAAAGATGAACTAAGAAGTTGGTGAAAACATCGATAAGAAAATGATAAAATAGCTTTGGAAATTGTTTTTAAAACAAAGTAAAATAAAACTCATGGCTACTAACTACCAATTGCTCCACTAACCATGTTAACCTCATAGTGATAGTTACCTCACATGGATCCTCGGCCATCACTAATCCTTGGCTTCAAGAGGCGATACAGAGCATGGCCCATAAGATTGATCTTCTACATTCAAACAACACATCCATACCACTAACAAGTTGCAAGCTACTATTAATTCATCAAAACTAGTTAGAGGTGAGCATAAAATAAAGATGACATTGCAAGTTAGCAAGTTAGTGGGTTAGGTGTTAGAAATGTTAGAATGTTAGAATCTATCATCATGAGCCATCAATGGCTCTTGCAAGAACAAGGCCTTGTAGAGGCTATTAGATTCATGTGGATTATCAAGTAAGTGGTTAGATGGTTAGTAGTTAGATTGCCATGAGAAGAAAAGTTAGCCAAGCATCATGTAGAAGATGGAGAAGATTACATTGGAGAAAAAAGGAGGCACCTTTACATAGATTGTCACCATCTATTACATCAATCCCTCTCTATCTCTCTCTGAATCTCTCAGCCCTACTATAAGATTTAAAAATGAAATAACAATACAAAATACAAGAAATGAAGAACACCTACCCTACACTACACTAAAACATGGAAACCCAAGCCTAAAATCCAAAAACTGCCTCGTTTTGGACCTCTACAGGGGTTTTTATAGGCAAAAATAGCTTCTAGAAGACGAGACGGGCCCACGCGTCGAAAATCGACGCGTGGACCCACCACATTGCCGCAGATCCGCGGCAAAACTAGGGAGTTAGCTCCCTGGTTTTGATGCGGGGATGCGCGACGCTTCTAGGAGCTTCCTGGTATATCCCAATTCTGGTAATTTCGCCCGAATATTCGTCTTACGTGAGCAAAAGTCTAGATTCAATGTATCTTCGAGATGTTCCCTTGCTTGGCCTCCAAGTAATGCGGATTTAATTACCCGAAAATGGGTTTAATTAAGCTCTTATTACTTCTTTGCCCTTAAACTCTTGATTTACCTGCAAGAAAGACCAAAACACGGTTTAGACCGACATTTTATTCATAAATTGGTGGGGAAATGCGATATAATAATGCAGAATTGTACACTAATCACACCCCCACACTTATCTTTTGCTCGTCCTGAGCAAAACAATAAAAGAAAAACTATACTACATATGTTATTACACCACTTTCGCAGGTGACGCGATTGCACTGAGCGTGTGCAACAAGCCGTTAAACCTCTAGGTTACCCCTAGAGGAGGAGTGTTGTCTCCTGAGGGTTTTCAGCGGATTGCACCCACAAAATCTATAAAGAAAGAAGACAAATGTTAGTATTTTGAAAACACATTTTGAAAGAGAGACAAGTTTATGAAATATTTGTGCAAAAATATAAGCGATCTAAGGTCATAAGTCCACCAAAAATTATTCTTTCTTAAACTTAGTCTTTATGCAAGATCTTGTCTTCAATTAAGGTAAGAATTCAAAATTGGATTGAATATTTTATCCTTCATAAAACCTGAATAATATGCACTTTGTGACAGTGAAGATTTCTGGGATTTCAACTCTAACCATCAAGACATTTATTTATATATATATATTTTTTTTCTTCTTTTTCTTCTTTTTTCTTCCCTTAGTTTTCTTAGGCTTTCTAGTTCACCCATGTAGCGAGCCTATAACCGATGACTCCCAGACCAGACGGTTTTAGGGCACCAGATGAGAAAACATCCCTCGGGTTTAAGGACTCGAGTAAAGAAGGCCACAAAACTAAGGGGGATTATTTGTTTCTTTGACCACCGTTAGGCGTGAATAATCATGCTTCTTGAGGTATAATTATCCAACATAATAAATGATTTTTCTTTATTCATTTATATTTTTTTTCTTCGTTTTTGTTTTATGGCATTTTAGGTCTTTGTTTCCATCCCAAAAATTGTGTTAGTGTGAAGTGCATACTATCTAAGGCAAAAATTCAAGATAAAACTATCTCTCCAATTTATCTTACTTAGCCTATAATTTTAAACAAGATCCATTATTTTGACTAGGTTTAAGATGTCATAATTAAGGCTTCCTTAGTTTCTAAGATCATCTTAATTTTCTTAAAAATAGATCAAAACTTTGTCTTAAAAAACACCTAGAGGGGGGGTGAATAGGTGTAAGTGCTAATCTATAATACAAATGCAAAACTATGTGCGCTAAATGCGGAAGCTAATGCAAATCTTGCAACACACTTAGTACAATCAACAAGTGTAGCCGAATTCCCCGTGAAGGGCTCTGGACTAACTCCTCTTGATTCCCCTTGAATGGGTTGAGGTGCTATGTGAAGCTCTTGTTGATTTAGTACAAGTGAGGCACACACAAACAACCAAGCATATAAGAATGAATAGCAATAAGAAATAATGCAAAGCAATATGAAATATGCTCAACACAAGCAAGTATGATATGATATGAAGTATGATGCTTTGCACAAATGTAAAGAGAGAGTTAGAGAGACAATGGATCAATCGCAAAGACCAAGATATGTTTCGAGGTTCGAGCACCTTGCTCTACATCCCCGCCTACACCACCGTGTAGGATTTCCAATCCACTATCTCCCACCGAGGGAACCTCTACCGAAGAGGATTTGTTACAACACTAGGAGTACCAAACTCCTCTCTCAAACAACCACCTCACAACCGAGGGGTAGGCCCGTAGCCAATACAACAACCAACCAACACCTCTACCGAAGAGGGTTTACAAACACCAATCTCCACCTCTCACTAGAGGGAGCAAACCAATCACCCGATCACCTCTACCTAAGAGGGATACAACAAGGATAAGGGTGTGTACAACAAGTGGTTCCAAAACCACAAACTCTCTTTCTCTCTTTTCTTTTTCTCTTTTTCCACAAAACAAGATCCTAATAGATTAGGATAGTATGATAGCTCAAGTGTGAAAAACTAGGTGTTTTTGGAAACAAGCAACAAATAAAAACTAATTGGGAAGTCTCTTGTAAAAGATAGAAAATGCAAGATCAAATCAAAATCCAAAACCTAGTTTTCTTTGATTTTCCAAAACCCAAAATAATGAAGATGAGAAGTTTTAAAGCCCACAAACTCTTTTTAAAACTCTTTTAAACACTTCAGAAAATTGGAATTTTTCCTCTTGAAAAACTTGGCCAAAATCCCCAAAGTGATGGGGTTTTTATAGCCCCAACAGAAAACTAGCCGTTAGAGCTGAGCTGGCAGCTCTGACAGGCATCGGTCGACCGGCCCGGTCGACCGCCAACGGTCAGAAATATGACCGTTGGGCAACTGCGGTCGACCGGCCCGGTCGACCAAGAAAAACAGAGAGCAGAGCTCTCATCCCGGTCGACCCAAACAACCCGAGAGCAGAACTCTCAGACCCGGTCGACCGTCTCGGTCGACTGTCCCAGTGACTCCAAACGTGCACAGATCTGTGCACGTTCGGTCGACCGGCCCGGTCGACCGGACATCAGCCAAGTCGACTAATAACCTGGCTTAGTCGACTGGTTGAGTCTGGAACTGAAAACTGGGTCAGAAAACTTGGGAAAAATATTTTATAAAAATCTTTTAATACTTCTAAAAATCACCAAAAATATTTTTATCATTTTATATCAAAACTCAAACAAGTGATAAAAGTTTCAAGACATGTATCAACATATTCAATTTATTTTTGTGTCTTGCCAATTTTATCAAAAACCAAAACTTGTATTTTTGTCAAACTTGATTTTTCCAAAACATGAATAGGATAGTCAAAATAAGTTTGTCTAGCAACTTTAAAGCATGTATGTATATTTAGACCATATCTAATATACATAGAAATAAAGTAAACTTGTTTTGATCTACTATTCATGAAAACCAAATCCAAAACATAAAAAGTGTGTGTTGTGCACTTGAGCATATCAACTATACTAAACTTTACAAATGGATCTAAAACACACTATCTAAACTATGGATACCTAAGTCTTCGTGTCATCAAGAAGACTTGCTCCAAAACTCCATCCATGGGCTAGGCAAAGTGTGATCTTGAAGCTTTGGCCCTGGAATCACTTGTGAAAGCTTCTAAACTCCTTGTTGAAGATAATCACCAACTAATATCTTGGTTAATGATCTGAAACTTAAACAACACAAGATTATTAGTAAACATAACTACATGAGTTAATCATCATCAAAACTAGGGTGGAAGGCCTTTGGGCCAACATGTCTCTTATTTCAAAAAGTTTTTTAAAGAAAGAGAAAATTTCTATACAAAAGAGAAAATTTCTAAAAGTATCCTAAAAGAAGTATAAAAGAAAGAAAATCTAAAAACTCTACGTTAGTAAACCCTCCCCCACACTTATCTCATGCATTGTCCTCAATGCATCGTGATGTATGTATGCATGAAACAAATAGAGAGGGAAGGAAAAATCACCTTAAGGTGGTGGTTCCGGTGGTGGTCTGATTGGTCCACGAAATGCGGCCCAATCCAATTTGCTTAGAATCCAGAAGAACCCACCAGAGACCTCTAAAATACAACCCACTAGAATGATGTATATATTTATGATTTTTATTAAAAGTTTTACCCTATCTATTTTCCAAATTTTCAAAATAATTTCTGAGTCAAATTTATCAAGACCCTTGTCCCAGAATGGAATGATTGATTTGGATTCAGGAAGTACAGGAACTAATACCGACTCAGGAAAAAGACTTAAGTCAAGTAAAGGTTCGGGAGTCGAGATTGGTTCAGGAAGTGGGTCCAAATCAAGAAGATGAAACTCAAGTCCACATTCATTTCCCCATGATGGAATGTGATTTTCTAGGATTGGTGATTCAAGTTCAAGAATGACAAGTATGGGAATCAAAACTGACTCTAAAATGTTGCTCAAATTTGGTAACAAAACAGGAGTCTATTGATTCAGAAATTTAAACTGGATCACAAATTTTAAGATCGAAGTCACATTCCTCATTGAGTTCAATTCCATAAAAATGAGAACTTGCCAATTTATCAATGGGTGTTTCAAAAGTATGAAATTGGTCAAGTTCAATTTGATGATCATAAAAGATTGGTGACTCAATTTCACAATGGACTGGCACTGGATCCAATACTGACTCGGGAAAAGGCCTGAATTCAGGTAAAAATACCTCAGTCAATATTGAATCAGGAAGTGAAATTAAATTACCAAGTTGAAGTTCAGAATCATATCTTGCTCAAGTTCAATCTCAGGAAAAGGATAACTTGCCAAAATGTCAATGGGATTTGAAGTTTGGACAAGTTCAGATGGATGTGCTGAAATTGAAACTTGATGTCCAAAATGATAAGAGTCCTGGGTCAGATCAATAGAGTTAGGGATAGCTGAATTGGTCACAGATTGATAAGATAGAGTTTCCTCATTCCTATAAATGCTAACCAATTGACTCAATTGTATTTCCAACCTATTGATAGACTCGGCAGAAGATTTTTGAAATTTTTGTGCGGACTCTTGCAAGACTTCTATACTCTTTTCTAGATGTGATGTATCTTCAAGTGGTTGTTCTAGAAAAGGAGTGTAGGAATCTTGGTTTCCAAAACAACAAGAGTCATGGGTCAAATTGATAGAGTTAGAGATATTTGAATTAGTCAAAAGTGGAGAAGAGAGAGTTTCTTCATTCTTATAAATGTTGACCAATTTACTCAATTGTATTTCCAACGTATCAATAGACTGAGAAGAAGATTTTTGAAAATGTAAAGCAGACTCCTGCAAGATTTTTATACTCTTTTCTAGACTTGATTTTTCTACAAGTGGATGCTCTAGAATGGGAGTATAAGAATCTTGGTTTTGAAAATTTTGTGGAGAATGTGAGTCCAAAATGTTTTGAGATTGAAGCTTGGACTCACACAAGAGTTCCTTACTCGTTTCCAGGGCAGATGGTTGTTTATTATGAGAAGGTGGAACTGAATAAGACTCTTGAAAATATTGTGAAATTGGAGAGGCCAACATTTTCTGACGTTGTCGCTCGGCCTCTTGTAGATTGGCTTCTATACTATTTTCTAACTCGGATTTTTCTTCAATGGGAGGTCCAGAAAAGGAGTATAGGAAGCGAAATCGGGGAATGAATATTGTGTAAATTGTGGACAAGGTGGACACGGTGGACAAGGAGGTTGAAAAATTAACTCGGGGGAGGTGAATCCCCATTGACTCTGTTAAGAGTTGAAATTATTTTGAAAATTATAGTGATAAGATTGTGGGTATGGGTTATATTGATTCGGATAAGTCGAACCCGTGTATTTGGTTGGTTCATATTGTGAAAAATCGGGTTGGAATTATCCGAAACAAATGGGGTCGGTGTGAAATATGGATTCATATTCGGATTTAAAGAATTGTTATTGTTGAATTCCACTTCACAAACAATCATAAACAAAAAGAAAAAGAAAAAGCAAACAACAAACAAAAAGAAAAGAAAAAAAATCTAAACCAAGCCTATAGTAGGGTTGACCTAGACCTAGACGACTCCTAACTGGTCGATTACCCGGGGGAGGTTGTTGCTTGAATCCGACCACAAGCTAATCGGCCAGGTAGGGGCAAAATACGGTGGGAGGTATCCGTGCGTAAGCAACGGGCCTTAATTACGCCAAACCACGGTATCTTCGACGCGTAACCTTTTAATCTCCAACTTTAGACACCGATTTTACAAGAGTAAGATTCAAAACAAGTTTCATCCTCGGTCAATCTCTTAATGAGTTTGAGATGTCCCTAGGGGCCAACGTCTATCAATTTTTATTAAGGCTTGGGTTGTGTGAGTGGGGAGGTGATTTTTGGGCCAAGGAAGGGTGATGAAATCCCCACCTTATCTTGTATGGGTTTTGCCCTTAAGTCCAATTCGTGCAAGTGTGCAATATAGACAAAATATAACACAAAGCGAATAAATCACCCACGTGTTTGTCCTATGCTATATGCAATTCCATATGTACACCTCAATCCAGATCACAACAACAGAACAAAATACAGTATATTAGAATTGAATTGACACGTGCCTAAATGCAAATGTCTAAGCCGTTTTAAAAGCATCCAAAATAACGTATTTTAGTTCTTTAGTTTATTGCGGTGTTTAGGTAATCAAAGCAGGAAAGTAATAGTACAGATCAACTAGCTATTACAATGAACACATCCCAACACAACAAGATATACAATTATCACAACATGGCCGCGTTTCTGTGGCTTGCGCGGCGTGTCTTTAGAAGCTGGGTCCCGGCTTTCAAGAGTAGGGAGCTACAATGCTAATTGGGGTTCTGCAATATTAAGTTCCTATAAATTTTGACCTGCACACCAAAACAGAGAAGAGAATGTTAACAAAAACGTGAAATCAAAACCATTCCCGTTCCCCGGCAACGGCGCCAAAAATTTGATCGGGGCGGAACTAGCACCCAAAAAACGTGTATTTTATGAAATCAATGAAAAGCTTATATGTGCTAATGTTCCCTCGATACTTTCGTTATAGCATTGGCTCAACGGGTCGAATCCACAGGGACGGGAGGCGATAGAAGCATTAACAGTCCTTATTCACGTCGTATGTTAACAGTTCTTCTTTGTTTAAAGAATTAGAAAAAGAAAAGAAAAGAAAGGAAATCAAGCATGTGGTAGGAGGAGAAGACGATGAAAATGACGATGTGAAAATAAGGAGAAGTGGTTTGGAAAACAAAATAGAAAAGAAGATGAAACAAAGATGAACTAAGAAGTCGGTGAAAACATCGATAAGAAAATGATAAAATAGCTTTGAAAATTGTTTTTAAAACAAAGTAAAATAAAACTCATGGTTACTAACTACCAATTGCTCTACTAATCATACTAACCTCTTAGTGATAGTTGCCTCACATGGATCCTCGGCCATCACTAATCCTTGGCTTCAAGAGACGATACAGAGCATGGCCCATAAGATTGATCTTCTGCATTCAAACAACACATCCATACCACTAACAAGTTGCAAGCTACTATTAATTCATCAAAACCAGTTAGAGGTGAGCATGAAATAAAGAAGACATTGTAAGTTAGCAAGTTAGTGGGTTAGGTGTTAGAAATGTTAGAATGTTAGAATCTATCATCATGAGCCATCAATGGCTCTTGCAAGAACAAGGCCTTGTAGAGGCTATTAGATTCATGTGGATTATCAAGTAAGTAGTTAGATGGTTAGTGGTTAGTAGTTAGATTGCCATGAGAAGAAAATGTTAGCCAAGCATCATGTAGAAGATGGAGAAGATTACATTGGAGAAGAAAGGAGGCACCTTTACATAGATTGTCACCATCTATTATATCAATCCCTCTCTATCTCTCTCTGAATCTCTCAAACTACTACAAGATCTAAAAATGAAATAACAACACAAAATACAAGAAATGAAGAACACCTACCCTACACTACACTAAAACATAGAAACCCTAGCCTAAAATTCAAAAACTGCCTCGTTTTGGACCTCTACAGGGCTTTTTATAGGCAAAATAGCTTCTAGAAGACGAGACGGCCCCACGCGTCGAAACTCGACGCGTGGGCCCACCACATTGCCGCGGATCCGCGGCAAAACCAGGGAGTTAGCTTCCTGGTTTTGATGCGGGGATGCGCGATGCTTCTAGGAGCTTCCTGGTATATCTCAATTCTGGTAATTTTGCTCGAATATTCGTCTGACGTGAGCAAAGGTCTAGATTCAATGTATCTTTGAGATGTTCCCTTGCTTGGCCTCCAAGTAATGCGGATTTAATTACCCGAAAATGGGTTTAATTAAGCTCTTATTACTTCTTTGCCCTTAAACTCTTGATTTACCTGCAAGAAAGACCAAAACACGGTTTAGACCGACATTTTATTCATAAATTGGTGGGGAAATGCGATATAATAATGCCGAATTGTAGACAAATCACTATCCACTAAGGATCTTTCACAAAGGGATCTCTACCAAGGAATTACAACTTACAACCGGGAGTACACAACTTCAACACTCTCACACCTCTACATAAGAACGTAGGCACAAAGCCAAGCACAAAGTAAAGAAAGAGAATTACAACTTGGTGATCTAATGATTGTTGGCCCAATGGCCTTCCACTCTAGTTTTGATGATGATCAACTCATGTAGTTATGTTTACTAATATTCTTGTGTTTCTAAGTTTCAAATCATTAACAGGATATTAGTTGGTGATTAGCTTCAACAAGAGGTGTTTGAAAGCTTATCATGTTGATTCCGGTGCCAAAGCTTAAAGATCATACCTTTGCACTTGGAGGATCACGCGTTTGGGATCGAGTCTACTTGAAGATGGAAGATCGACAAGAAGACTTAGGTATCCTAGTTTAGATAGAGTTTTAGATCCATATTTGTAAAGCTTAGTTTAGTTGATATGCTCAAATGCACAAAACACACACATGTTTGGATATTGGTGTTTCGGTTTTTAGTTTAACCGATATGAGTTTTCATGAATAGTTTGATCAAAACAAGTTTACTTTATACCTATGTATATTAGATATGGTCTAGATATACATACATGCTTTAAACTTGCTAGACAAACTTATTTTGACTATCCTATTCATGTTTTGGAAAAATCAAGTTTGACAAAATACAAGGTTTTGTTTTTGATAAAATTTGCAAGACTCAAAATGAATTGATATGTTGATATATTGTCTTGAAATTTTTATCACATGTTTATGTTTTAACATAAAATGATAAAACAAGTTTTATGGAATTTTCAGAAATGATAAAAAGTTTTTATAAAATATTTTTCCCAAAATTTTCTGACCTTGTTTTGTGCTGACAGGCTGGTCGGTCGACCGTGACGGTCGACCGCACCAAGGGCCGGTCGACCGTTGCGGTCGACCGACGTGCACAGACGTGCACGTCTGTTAGGCACAGACACGGTCGACCGGGACGGTCGACCGAGTTGAGAGCTCTGCTCTCGGGTTTTCTCGGTCGACCGGGCCGGTCGACCGCTGTTGCCCAACGGTCATAATTCTGACCGTTGGCGGTCGACCGGACCGGTCGACCGGCAGTCTGTGAGACTGCCAGCTCAGCCTAACGGCTACTTTTGTATAGGGGCTATATAAACCCCATCTCTTTGGGGATTTTAGCCAAGTTTTCCAAGAGAAAAATTTTCAGTTTTCTGAAGTGTTTAAAAGAGTTTTCAAAAGAGTTTTAAGTGCAAAAACTTCTCATCTTTATTGTTTTAGGGTTTTTGGAAAATCAAAGATAAATAGGTTTTTGGGATTTTTGCTTAGATCTTCAATTCTATCATATTGCAAGTATTTTCCCAAAGATTTTTCTTTGTTGCTTGTTTCCAAAAACACTTTGTTTCCACACTTGAGCTATCTTCTATCCTAAACTATTAGGATCTTGTTTTTTTGTGGAAAAAGATAAGAGAAAAAGAAAGAGAAGTGTTTGAGGTTGTTTGTTGTAAACCTCATTGTTGTAAACACCCTTATACTTGTGAATCCCTCTTCGGTAGAGGTGATCGGGTGATTGTGTTGTGGATCCCTCTTAGGTAGAGGTGATAGTGTTTTGTTGTGAGCCTCTTCGGTAGAGGTGTGTGGATTGGTTGTTGTATTGGCTACGGGCCTAACCCCTCGGTTGTGAGGAGGTTGTTGTTTGAGAGAGGAGTTTGGTACTCCTAGTGTTGTAAGAAATCCTCTTCGGTAGAGGTTCCCTCGGTGGGAGTTGAGTTAGTGGAGATCCTACACGGTGGTGTAGGCGGGGATGTAGAGCAAGGTGCTCGAACCTCGAAACAAATCTCGGTGTTTGCGTTTTGATACATTGTCTCTCTAACTCTCTCTTATAATTGTGCAAAGCATCATACTCATCATCATATCATACTTGCTTGTGTTGAGCATTGATTCATTCATATCATATATTGCTTGTGTTGTGCCTTGCATTTCTTATTGTCATATCTATTATATGCTTGGCTTGATTGTGTTTATTTCATATTGCTTGGATTGCTTGTGTGTGTGTGCCTAACTTATACTCATCCACAAGAGCTTCACATAGCACCTCAACCCATTTCAAGGGGAATCAAGGGAGTTAGTCCAGAGCCTCGCAAGGGAATTCGGCTACACTTGTTGTATTGTATTAGTTTGTGCATAATTTGCATTAGCTTCCGCATTTAGCGCACTTAGTTTGCATTTAGTTTCTTAGATTAGCACTTACACCTATTCACCCCCCCTCTAGGTGTTTTTCAATTGGTATCAGAGCTAGTGCTCCTGATACTTAGGCTTAACATCCTAGGAGTGAGATCCATTTGCTTGCTAATCTCATTTGCATTTGCTTGTTTGCACACATTTAGTTTATACCATGGACTTCATGACCCCTCCTAGCTTTGACCCTTCCAACATTGATGTTTGGAAGTATAGGATGTCCATGTACCTAAAGACCCTAGGTTTGCATGTTTTCCTTGCCGCCACCAAGAGATGTTATCTTGGTGATAGCAATCATATAGGGGCCAATGCACAAGCCCTAGAGGCTATTAGAAGCACACTTCCTAAAGATTATCTTTTATGTGTTTCTAATCTTGATTCCGCTTTTGCAGTGTGGAACAAGTTGACAACAACCACCACCTCCAAGCTTCAATTGACAATCCAAGAAGAGGAATCTAGTGGAGAATCCGATCCACAATGCTTCATGGTCCAAGGGAATGACTCCCTTGAGGTACAATCGGAAACTCAACTAGATAGTAATGATTGTGCTAGTTCTTCAAATGATTTTGTTGATCCCCATGCTTTAAATGAAGAACTATCTATTGTTTGTGAAAAATTGATAGAAAAATATAAAATTTTGAAAAGGAAAGTCTAGGCCTTGAAAAAGAAAATAAGAGTTTGCATGTTAGACTTACCAATGTTTTGCAAGAGAAGGTTGAGGTCTATAATGAAAGGGATTCATTAAAATCTCAACTTGATCTTGCACTTAAAGAAAATAACTTTTTGAAAAATAAAAATGATTGCCATGTTCTTTTGAAGAAAAATGAAAACTTGTCTTCAAAAGTTGATTTTGTTTTAAAAGAAAATGATTCTTTGAAAATTAAGATTGCTTCAATTTCTAAAGATTTGGATGCATGTTTAAAGAAAATGAATTTTTACAAAATAAGATTGATGCACATGTTTGCCATGCTAGTGTAGCTTCTTCATCTAGTCTACCTTATGCATGTACCTCTTCTTCTAGGATTAATGATGATATTTGTATGCTAAAGAAGAGAGTAGATTGTTTGGGCTCCACTATGAGCCAATGTGCTAAGAACCATACACGCTTGGAATCCTTGGTTCGAAAGAAACAAGTTCCATCTTCTATGCATGCACACCCTCCACGGCATACACATGCTCCTCACGGACACACCCATCACATGTATGCTCATGTGTACACATGTACACATTGTGGACGTAAGGGCCACCTTGCTAAATTTTGTTTTGATAGATTACATACTACTAATTTAGCAAAGAAATTTGTTTGGGTTAGAGAAGGGACTAACCCTCATGGACCCAACAAGATGTGGGTACCAAAGACCACCCCTCCTATTATTTTTGATGTAGGTGTGGGCTCTCACATGACGTGAGAGTGATGACACCTTGGAGTGGATGCGTTCCGGACTTAAAGAAAATCAATTGGATGCATCACTTTCAAGGGAAGATTTGGTGGAGATGACCACCATGTTTTGGAGACAAGGAGAGTTGCTTCTTCGGTTTTGGTAACAATCCTTTACTCCCATTTATTGTTTACATGCTTTCCATTTCATTGCTTATAGCATGTTTTGATGTTTTATAGCATGTTTCATTGTCTATGGATTAGTATGTTCATTCCATGTTTATTAGATCCTTGACATACATGTATAGTATTTGAGACACACATGCTTATTTGACTCACATTTAGTGTTCTCACCGTTTGTTTAGCTATAATGTACATCATGAATCTATTGCATGTGAATTTACATAGTAATCATGTTTTAGTTCTTATGATGTTGATTTCTAACCTGTTTTGATACTCCTTGTGGTTATGACATGTTTAAATGTGGATTTTGTCAAAACTTGTGTTATACATGTACAAATAGTGAGTTACATTTGTTTTATATGCAATTGAACTTCATGCTCATTTGTATTCACTATATGTACACGCATAAGCTAGTTTTGATTATTCGTTCATTTATACTTGTTATACCTATTTGCATGTATATGTAGTTTAAAATTCAAATAAAAGAATTTTGATGAATTTTGTATGTGTTTTAGTTAGAGATATGGTATTCGTGTTTGTTTTGATGCTCAATGACTTGATTACATGTTTAAGTGTTAGTTTTCATTAAGACTAGGAATTATACTTGTACATATAGTGGGCCACAAATAAATCAATGTAAAATCTATGTTTGGGCTTGATTGCTTATTTAAACCCATTACATGTGTTAGTATAGTCTAGTTTTGATGATTCATACATTTCAAACTTGTATTCCATTTTTGAATTTGTTTTATGATTGTGTGTTTCACTTCATGTATATGTTTGTATTGCCAAACTTTAAGATATACATGTATACCCCTTGAGTCATTTGCCTTTCATGCAAATCTATATTTGGACTCAATTGTGTTTAGGGATATGTATGTATACTTCATGTTTGACAATTCATACATATACCTTAAAATGAAATTTGTTGTGATGAAAATTTAGTTTTTTCATGTTTCATGTATTTATGTTTAACTTCATGTATATGTCTATCTAGTTCAAACTAATCTTATACATATACATTTTTTGAGCCACGTGCCTTCATGAATATACATTTAGTGGACTCGTTGAGTTTTGGATATGTATGTATATTTTAGCTTGTATTAGACATACATATGCCTTGAAGATTAAATAAGTAGTTTTATATGATTTTTCATGTTTTTGATGGAATTATGTTTTAAGGAATAATTGAGCTTAATGAAATATTTTTCATGATTATGATCTTCACATATTATTTGTACACTCATGTCTATTGCTCATGTTTTGTTTCTCATGAGTTATGCTTTATTGGTTAGAGTGATGATTATCATGTGAATTTCATTTTTGTTTTATTCCTTACTTGAAGGATTTCGTACTAGTTAACAAGTTTTCCATTTAACTAGTTGCGATGTTCTTCAATTTGGTAGTGATTTTCAAACTAAGCTATATTTTCAAATCTATTTTTGAAAACCCCTACCATCCTAAGGGCGGTAGGATGGGAGATCATGTTCATGTATGCCCTAAATTGAAAATCTTTAAAACTTGAATTATGATTGGGTGGTAGATAATATGATGTATGCACTTGAGCTTATTGTTATGTCAATTGGTATCATTGAACTCTTTCAATTGGTATCATTTTGACCTTTTGTATACTCATATGTTTATTGTGTATGTATGTTTTCATTTGGTATCATCTATTGGTGATTGATACTCATTCCATTTCATACACATATACTTGTTTTATTTGTGCCTACTATATTCCTATATCTTAGAGCACAAATAGTTGTTTATGTTTAACTTGTTAAAATAAAAGTATTCAATGTTTCCTTTGGTATTTCATAATGGGGGAGAAAATGAGTATTTCATATTTTGTCTTTCAATTGGTATTTGTACTCCCACTCTTTATGATTAAAAGTTGTTATTTTAAACATATGATGATTTTGTATTTGATCTTCTTGTTTATATGTTTTTTTAAAATGAACAATTCTTACAATTGGTATCAATGTTTCTATGTAAAATCTTTTCAATTGGTAAAATATTTACAATTGGTATCATATTTAAGAAATTCAAAATTTGTTTTAGTATCAAGATTCATGTTTTAGGAATTCAAGATTTATGTTTAATTACAATTGGTATCTCAAAATGTTGTTTAAAGAAAATATTCAAAGTTTTGATTTGTATTTCCTATATGCAAGGAGAGCTTAACATCTCTCTTACATATAGATTCATGTTGAGTATATTATAAATTGAGGAGCTTGACAACTCTTCTTTATATGATATACGTGTGTAGGGGGAGCTTCACATCTCCTCTTATGCATTACATAATATGTGGTATGTGAATTGGGGCTTGTCATCCCTTCTTCATGTAATGCATATGTGTAGGGAAGCTAACTTAGCGTCTTCCTCTTCATGAATGTATATAGCATATAACATTTATTGATCTTTGTTTATT
The DNA here is from genome assembly GCA_038442645.1 of Agave tequilana. Taxonomy (NCBI): domain Eukaryota; kingdom Viridiplantae; phylum Streptophyta; class Magnoliopsida; order Asparagales; family Asparagaceae; genus Agave; species Agave tequilana. The sequence continues at coordinate 68,803 of JAVJIF010011157.1, read as the reverse complement.
TTCATTTGGTATCAAGATGCTTCATTGACATATTTTCAATTGATATCATGTTTTTAAAGTCACCCCTTATTGACTTTGTTTTTGTTTTAGACAAAAAGGGGGAGAACATTGTCTTTTATTGTTTTGTTTGACATAAAGGGGAAGAAAGATTTTTACCCCTCGTTTTATTTATGGTTTTGATTACCCCTTTGTTGATGATTGACAAAAAGGGGAGAAAAATTTATGAAGTTTTATATGCATGCTTATGTTTATGCATATATTATGTTTTAATCTCAAGAATCTCAAGAATACTAAGTTTAATTGATTTATAGAGTTTGCTTTGTAATTGGTATCTAGAGTTTATTTTGTATTGAATATTCCATTTGATATCTAGAACCATTTATTGTTTATGCATATGCATGTTTCATGTTTAATATTCATTGCATATATTTATTGTTTATCCCTATGCATGAGTTAAGGGGGAGCTTTCTTGAAGCTTATCTTTAATCCATGCATATATAACTCCATGAGTTTTGTCATCATCAAAAGGGGGAGATTGTTGGCCCAATGGCCTTCCACTCTAGTTTTGATGATGATCAACTCATGTAGTTATGTTTACTAATATTCTTGTGTTTCTAAGTTTCAGATCATTAACAGGATATTAGTTGGTGATTAGCTTCAACAAGAGGTGTTTGGAAGCTTATCATGTTGATTCCGGTGCCAAAGCTTAAAGATCATACCTTTACAATTGGAGGATCACGCGTTTGGGATCGAGTCTACTTGAAGATGGAAGATCGACAAGAAGACTTAGGTATCCTAGTTTAGATAGAGTTTTAGATCCATATTTGTAAAGCTTAGTTTAGTTGATATGCTCAAGTGCACAAAACACACACATGTTTGGATATTGGTGTTTCGGTTTTTAGTTTAACCGATATGAGTTTTCATGAATAGTTTGATCAAAACAAGTTTACTTTATACCTATGTATATTAGATATGGTCTAGATATACATACATGCTTTAAACTTGCTAGACAAACTTATTTTGACTATCCTATTCATGTTTTGGAAAAATCAAGTTTGACAAAATACAAGGTTTTGTTTTTGATAAAATTTGCAAGACTCAAAAATGAATTGATATGTTGATATATTGTCTTGAAATTTTTATCACATGTTTATGTTTTAACATAAAATGATAAAACAAGTTTTATGGAATTTTCAGAAATGATAAAAAGTTTTTATAAAATATTTTTCCCAAAATTTTCTGACCTTGTTTTGTGCTGACAGGCTGGTCGGTCGACCGTGACGGTCGACCGCACCAAGGGCCGGTCGACCGTTGCGGTCGACCGACGTGCACAGACGTGCACGTCTGTTAGGCACAGACACGGTCGACCGGGACGGTCGACCGAGTTGAGAGCTCTGCTCTCGGGTTTTCTCGGTCGACCGGGCCGGTCGACCGCTGTTGCCCAACGGTCATAATTCTGACCGTTGGCGGTCGACCGGACCGGTCGACCGGCAGTCTGTCAGACTGCCAGCTCAGCCTAACGGCTAGTTTTGTATAGGGGCTATATAAACCCCATCTCTTTGGGGATTTTAGCCAAGTTTTCCAAGAGAAAAATTTTCAGTTTTCTGAAGTGTTTAAAAGAGTTTTCAAAAGAGTTTTAAGTGCAAAAACTTCTCATCTTTATTGTTTTAGGGTTTTTGGAAAATCAAAGAAAAATAGGTTTTTGGGATTTTTGCTTAGATCTTCAATTCTATCATATTGCAAGTATTTTCCCAAAGATTTTTCTTTGTTGCTTGTTTTCAAAAATACTTTGTTTCCACACTTGAGCTATCTTCTATCCTAAACTATTAGGATCTTGTTTTTTTGTGGAAAAAGATAAGAGAAAAAGAAAGAGAAGTGTTTGAGGTTGTTTGTTGTAAACCTCATTATTGTAAACACCCTTATACTTGTGAATCCCTCTTCGGTAGAGGTGATCGGGTGATTGTGTTGTGGATCCCTCTTAGGTAGAGGTGATAGTGTTTGGTTGTGAGCCTCTTCGGTAGAGGTGTGTGGATTGGTTGTTGTATTGGCTACGGGCCTAACCCCTCGGTTGTGAGGAGGTTGTTGTTTGAGAGAGGAGTTTGGTACTCCTAGTGTTGTAAGAAATCCTCTTCGGTAGAGGTTCCCTCGGTGGGAGTTGAGTTAGTGGAAATCCTACACGGTGGTGTAGGCGGGGATGTAGACCAAGGTGCTCGAACCTCGAAACAAATCTCGGTGTTTGCGTTTTGATACATTGTCTCTCTAACTCTCTCTCTTATAATTGTGCAAAGCATCATACTCATCATCATATCATACTTGCTTGTGTTGAGCATTGATTCATTCATATCATATATTGCTTGTGTTGTGCCTTGCATTTCTTATTGTCATATCTATTATATGCTTGGCTTGATTGTGTGTAATTCATATTGCTTGGATTGCTTGTGTGTGTGTGCCTAACTTATACTCATCCAACAAGAGCTTCACATAGCACCTCAACCCATTTCAAGGGGAATCAAGGGGAGTTAGTCCAGAGCCTCGCAAGGGGAATTCGGCTACACTTGTTGTATTGTATTAGTTTGTGCATAATTTGCATTAGCTTCCGCATTTAACGCACTTAGTTTGCATTTAGTTTCTTAGATTAGCACTTACACCTATTCACCCCCCCTCTAGGTGTTTTTCAATGATAACAAACAATACTTGGTGATCTCAAAAGATCATAAACAAAACACCTCTCACAATACAAGATCTTAGAGGATAGATTTTCAATGAATAAGCTCAAGTATGTGAGTAAACAAAGATTTTGGAATGAAAATTAGAAAAACTAGATTTTCCCAATTTATTTTTTTTTATTTTTCAAAACTTTGGAACAAAATAAAGATTTTATTTGAAGCTCAAAAACTTGTTTAAAAACTTATAGTAGAAACTCATTAGAAGATAGAAATTTTAGCTCTCAAAAATGTTGTTGAAATCTGCCCCCAAAAAATCAAATAAATAGGCTGTCAAAAACTAGCCGTTAAAGGCCAGATTTGACCAGTCGGTCGACCGGCTGGTCGATCGCCAACGGATGGATTTCCGACCGTTAGGGTGGTCAGTCGACCGCCCGGTTGACCGCCCCCAAAACACAGAGAGTCACACTCTCTTTCGGTTGACCGCGTGGTCGGCCGATCCAAGCCCGAGAGGGGGCTTGAGCTAGTCGGTCGACCGCTCAATAGGCTTGTGCATGTGTGCACGTCGGTCGACCGACCAGCCCAAAACCCCAATTTTGAGGGTTTAAAAATCAACTTCAAAAACTCATAAAAATTCCATTAAATCCTCATAAATTTCACAAAAATAAGTTCATATAAATACTTTGAAGTCCAAATATGTGTGATAAAAAATTAACACATATTACAAACAAATGAACAATTTTTGAGGCATAGAAATTAAAGCATAAATCAAAAATCGTATTTTTCAAAAACCAAACTTCTAAATAAAAATCCGATTTTTCTATAAACTATATAAATACTAAAACAAATTTGTAACACATTTGAAGCATAGTGTGTATGGATAGAATCCAATACACATAATAAATGATATATACTTGTTTTTGACAATAAATACCAAAATAAGTTTTAATAAAAATAAAACTTAAACACTTGAACTGACACATCAAAATAAGTTTTTCTAAACATATGTGAACCACCAATGTATATGAATGAAATCCAATATACATATAAACTTCTTTTGATAAAATTTATTCATAAAATTGAAAGATATATACATGATAATCCTAAACACAAAAACGAATACATGATAAACCAAAACACATAGAAGTGAGTTTCTCAATAAACAATAAAGCTCTAATATGTGTGGATAGAATCCAACATATATATAAACCATAAAACTTATTCTATGTAATATGAACCAAATAGATATAATCTTGAAATTAAAATGGTTAAATTGAAAACCAAACTATAAACTTTTGTGTGTGCATGTATACTTGAGCAATTCATAACTATACTATCCTTAAATAAGATCTAAACAAATAAACAAAACTAGACCAAAGTCTTCTTGTCGATCTTCTTCTATAAGACGACTCGATCCAAACACGATCCAAAGAGCGACGACTCCATCTCAAGTTCTTAATGTGATCTTAAAGCGCGAACTCTTGAATCAACATGTGATATCTTCAAAACTTGACTTCGAGTCCATTGTAGAAGCTAAACACCAATAATGATCTTGAACTATATCTGAAACTTAATAAACACAAAATCATTAGAACTATAACTACATAAGTTAACCGTCATCAAAACTAGAGTGATGGGCCTTTGGGCCAACAATCTCCCCCTTTTTGATGATGACAAAACTCATGGAGCTATATATGCATGGATTAAAGATAAGCTTCACAGAAGCTTCCCCTTAACTTATGCATAGCATAAACATATAGATATTCAATGAAGCACTTTAAACATAAAAATATATATATGCATAAACACAAATAAACATGTATATATAAATTATAAATTTCTCTTCCCCTTTTTGATAATTCATCAACAAAGGGGTAAAGAAAAACAAGGTAAATGAATATGCGATATAAATTCATGAAGAGGAGAGATGTCAAGTTAACTTCCCCTGCATATATGCATTACATGAGCAAAGAGATGACTAAACCCTAATCCATATAAGTATAATATACAATATATAGACAGAGATGTTAAGCTCCCCTACACACGTGTACCATATAAAGAAAAGAGGTCAAGCTCTTTTTTATATACTACACTCATCATGAATCTCTGTATAGAGGAGATATTAAGCTCCCCTTGCATATAAGAAACATATGTCAAAACAAATTTTAAAAATCAATTAAAACAAATTTTGATACCAAAAAAATATACCAATTGAAAAACAACATGGATATCTATAAAAACTATACCAATTGAAAAACCATATGGATTATTTACTTTCAATTCTTTTAAATTCTAAACCATTTTGCAATATAGATACCAATTGTAAACTATTGATACCAATATGAAAAATATAAGCATTTTCTAAAATAAAATATTTTTCTGAAAAGAGTGGGAGTAAGATACCATTTGAAAATAAAATCAAGAATTTTTCTCTCTCTTTTTGAAATACTAACAAAACCAATGCATAAGCTTGTAAAAGATACTAATTAACATTTAGAACTAAATCAAGCTTAGCATAAAACATATTATGCTATATATATATATATATATATATATATATATATATATATATATATATATATATATATATATATATATATATATAAACATTGTTAATCTAGCACAAGAAATCATATATATGTATGTATGATCAATTTAAATACCAACTGAAATATGATGGATACATATATAAGAATGACATGAGTATACAAAAATGAAATATCATAAGAATCATGTATAGCTCATAACATCCACCCTATCATGCACATATTTAAAAATATACAATGTGAGCATACAAGGCATGGGCGGCCAACCAACCGCCCTTAAAAGGTAAAAGTTTTCAAAAATAATTATTTTAAAAATAGTTTAGCATATATTGAAAATACTACCAATTGAAGAATAAAGAACAAATTAAAGTAATTTTGAAAACTAGTTCGAAATTCTTCAAGTAAGGAACAAAACATATATATATATATATATATATATATATATATATATATATATATATTCTATGAAAACATGCTAAATACAAAAAATTGACACTCAAAAAACTATGAAGCACATAGATTCTCATAAATCTAAAATCATAAGTAAATAAGATATATCGAGTGCACAAAGATCATGTAAGAAATATATACATGGAGAAAAGAAAATAAAGCTCAATATCATCAAAACCATAAGAAACTCTTTTCATAAACATGAAACCATAAATCATGAAAAATTCTATTATCATCAAAAACTAAACAATCTTCAAAGCATATGTATGTTTTGTCAAAACTAAAGCATACATATTTATCCCAAATATGAATTAAGTTTATAATAGAGTACATGGCATATAAAGTAAGTGACTCAAGGATAGAACATGTATAACAAGTAGTTTAACAAAATTTGTATATACATGAAGCTAAACACATTTTTATGAAAATGAAATATGTCAAGGGTGTGATATAAAAACAAGTAAGGAATACAAGTGTAAATGCAAAAATTATCAAAACTAGGTCATACAAGTACATGTAATGAGTGCACATGAACAATAAAACTTCTAAACATAAGAATCAAGTGTAACTCGCTAATTGTACAAATATAGACACAAGTTTTAATAAAAATTGCATCTAGCCAAGCAATCAAAGCATGATATGCATCAAAATATCAAAACATGGTTGTAAAATTATTAGTGTAAATGCAAGTGTTATTAACACTAGGATATACACAATAGCTAAAGAATAATTGAGAATACAAAGATATAAATCCATATAAATATGGGTGTATCTCAAATACTGTCTATGTATATCACAAGTATAATAATAAGCATTGTACCTCAATGATGTATAACTTTTTCAAAGTCATCTTTTTGAGAATTTACAGAAGAAATTTGAAAAACATAAAATGAATTTTCTTTGTTGAGTCTTTCATTTTCCTTTATTAAAACTTTATGTTTAATCTTTTCATTCTTAAGATCATCATATAATTCATGAAATGCATCTAATAATTCAGTATATTGTACCTCATCTTCTTCTTGAGCCATAAAACAGACATTGACAGTTTCAGTGGTCTCTTATTCGTCAGAAGAAGATGAATCACTATTGTCCCAAGATGCCTGATAATCTTTCTTTTTTTGAACTTTTTGCTCTTGAAGTTTCCTTTATATTTTAACAAGGGACAATCCTTCTTTATGTGACCTAGTTTGTTACATTTAAAACAAATAGGATTATCATTAGTATCTTTATTCTTTTAAACTTACCTTGCTTTAAGAATTTTTTGAATTTTCTTGAGAGCGTTTCCATCTCCTCTTCGTCATCATCTGAATTGTCCATATCTGAGGATGTATAGAAGGCAAGTACTTTCTTCTTGGATTGGAGTTATTGTTCATCCTTCTTCCTATCTTTAAGTTGAACTTCATATGCCATTAAATTACCAATAATGTTTTCTAATGACATTGTTGAGAGATCATTTGCTTCTTCTATTGCAGTGGTTTTCTTCTCTCAAACTGATGTGAGTGCATGAAGAATCTTTCTGACTTTTTCAACTTGAGTGTGTTCCTTTTCAAGGGATGCTAAGGAATTTGTAATGTCGGTGAACCTTGTAACCATTTTTGCTATGGTTTCATTCTCCTTCATTTTGAAGAGTTCAAACTTGTGAAAAAGAACAGAAATTTTAGATTCTTTAACTTTCTTTGTACATCATGGGTTACCTGTAGAATTTGCCATATTTGATTTGCAGATCTGGCCGTTGACACACGATTGAATTCTTCTTTGTTCAAGACACAGAAAAACACATTCATTGCTTGGACATCAAGGTTTGTAGACCTCTTTTGTTTTCACTCCACACATTATAATTGGTGGTCGGCTTAGTGTATGGTGCTTCTACTATGTTCAATAGTTCATAATTGAGTGATTGCAAGTAGATCTTCATTCTACACTTTCAGTAGTTGTAGTTTGATCCATTAAATAACGGTGGAAATTGTGTAGAATATTCTTCTTTGAATTGTGATGAAGGAACTCCTTTGCCATCCTTGAATACTATATGCAGGGTGTTGGTAGGCTCTGATACCAAATGTAGGATCTATAATCACTGGCAACACAAACACTAAAACAAAGATGAATAGCATTTAAATAAAATACTTGCAAGAAAAGGAAAATTCACAGAATAAATCTTAGAAAAATGCAAACGCAAACACCAGAGATTTTATCCTGATTCGGTCCTCGTGACCTACGTCCAGTCTCCAAGTAACTCGCTTGAGATTTTCCTTATCCTGATTTTGATACACCCCAAAATCAACTCCTTGTACACCACTTGACAAAACACCCTTTGCCAAATTCGTACAACTCTTCTCTACATCAAGAAGACAACAACACCTTATACACCTCTTCTCACACCAAGAGGATACTCCTGTACAACTCTTCTCTTTGAATGATTATAATGATTCCTATAAGCCTTGAAACTTGTATGTGATCGTGAACAAGATCTCTTATAGGTGGACTCTCAGAATTCTTCACAAGGAATTGAAAGTGTGTGAAGAAATGAAAGTGGAAACTAGTTTTTTAGAAAATAAAATTTTTCAACAGAGTTTTGAACAGAAAACTAATATTTTGAATTGGTGTGTTCATCCTAGGACAACATCCCTATTTATAGGTGAAATCAGTGGACAGTCAGGGAAGTTATCAACTTAAATTTGAAAATCAGAACATTGGATAAAATACCAAAAAATCAATGACTGTTTAACAGTCAGAAACTGTCCATAGTCGACTAGGGTATGAGATTGGTCGACTAATAGAACAAGTTTTTGTTGGGTTAGTCGACTTGCCAAGATATCAAGTCGACTATATAAAGGCTGACACAGAATAATAAGTCTCTGGAAACTATGCTTAGTCGACTAGCAGAGTTAATAAGTTGACTAATATTGGTTACAGTCAATAAACAGAGAGATGAAATATATCTGTGGAAAGACTTAGTCGACTATATAAAGGAGCAAGTCGACTAGAGGATATATTAGTCGACTAGACTAGGTGATAAGTCGACTATATGACTATATTGTGTGTGTGATCAAGGCTTTTAACAATCTATTAAAAATACACAAAAATAGTAAATATCCTTGAGTAGTCTTAAGTAATCAGAACTCTACATTAGCTTTTAAGATAGAGGTCCAATGCATTTGCATCACAATTGTTATCATCAAAATCTAGTTCCAATATTCTCCCCTTTTTTGATGATGACAAGCTGTGTGCATGAAAACTCCCCCTACAGAGAATAGGTTATAAAAAATGTTCTTCCCGTACATAGAACAGGTTATAATAAATATAGATAACAAATGTTCTCCCCCTGCAAAAAATATATCAAGGCATATATATATATGATATATATTATGCATAATATGTTTGAAATTATTTTTCTATCAAGTATTCACATTTTTCTTTATAAGGTACTTATAAGATCAAATATTTTGTATAGTACCAATCATAATAGGGTCAAAAACAATTAACTTTTAGGAATCCAAAGCCAATTTGAATTTGGTTTTCATTTGTTAGTATAAACATAATCACAAGAATTACATACATGATTTATATATGATGCAATATAAGCATTTTTATTGCTAATACTTAAATTTTTAGGAATCCATATATATTTATTCCTAATTCTTTTTAAAATAATATCAGTATTTCTTTTCTCAAAAGAATTATATGGATTATGAGAAGCATGTGTAGATTTTCCAACATTATTTTTTGAAAATCTAAGGCCAACATGTGTATATTTTTCAAACTTATCTTTTAAAAATCTAAGACCAAATGGTTATTTGACATCTTTTGATAAGATAATAAATCATTTAAATTTTCTTTTTCCTTATTAAATTTTGTCACATTTTTCAAAATTTCTTCATACTTAATTTTAAAACTTGACATTTCTTTATCTAAATTGAAATTCTAGAATTTAAAGAAATAGTTTCTTATATAAGCAAAACATTCTCTTTTAAGAAATTCTCATTATCCTTTTTCAATGATGATATAACTTTTTCAAAGTCATCTTTTTGAGAATTTACAGAAGAAATTTGAGAAACATAAAATGAATTTTCTTTGTTGAGTTTTTCTATTTCCTTTATTAAAACTTTATTTTTAACCTTTTCATTCTTAAGATCATCATATAATTCATGAAATGCATCTAATAATTTAGCATATTGTACCTCATCTTCTTCTTGAGCCATAAAATAGACATTGGCAGTTTCAGTGGTCTCTTCTTCGTCAGAATAAGATGAATCACTATTCTACCAAGATGCCTAATAATCTTTCTTCTTTTTAAAATTTTTTCTCTTAAAGTTCCCATTGTATTTTAACAATGGGCAATCCTTCTTTATGTGACCTGGTTTGATACATTTAAAACAAATAAGATTATCATTAGTATCTTTATTCTTTTTAAACTTACCTTGCTTTAAGAGTTTTCTGAATTTTCTTGAGAGCATTGCCATCTCCTCTTCATCATCATCTGAATTGTCCATATCTGAGGATGTATGGAAGGCAAGTACATTCTTCTTGGATTGTTGTTGTTCATCATTCTTCCTATTTTCAAGTTGAACTTCATATGCCATTAAATTACCAATAAAGTTTTCTAATGACATTGTTGAGAGATTATTTGCTTCTTCTATTGCAGTGATTTTTTTCTCCCAATCTGATGTGAGTGCACGAAGAATCTTTCTGACTTTTTCAACTTGAGTGTTTTCCTTTCCAAGGGATGCTAAGGAATTTCTAATATCGGTGAACCTTGTAACCATTTCTGCTATGGTATCATTCTCCTTCATTTTGAAGAGTTCAAACCTATGAACAAGAAAAAAAATTTTAGATTCTTTAACTTTATTTGTACCTTCATGGGTTACCTGTAGAATCTGCCATATTTGATTTGCAGATCTAACCGTTGACACATGATTGAATTCTTCTTTGTTCAAGGCACAGAAAAGCGCATTCATTTCTTTGGCATCAAGATTTGCAGACTTCTTTTGTTCTTCACTTCACGCATTATAATTTGTGGTCGGCTTGGTGTATGGTGCTTCTACTATGTTTCATATTTCATATTTGAGTGATTGCAAGTAGATCTTCATTCTACACTTTCAGTACCTGTAGTTTGATTCATCAAAAAATGGTGGACGTTGTGTAGAATGTCCTTCTTTGAATTGTGATGAAGGAAACTCCATTGCCATCCTTGAATACTGTATGCAGGGTGTTGGTAGGATCTCACACCAAATATAGGATCTATAATCACTGGCAAATACTAAAACAAAGATATATAGCGTTTAAATAAAATACTTGCAAGAAAAGAAAAAATTCACAGAATAAATCTCAGAAAAATGTAAACGCAAACACAAGAGATTTTATCCTGGTTCGATTTTCGTGACCTACGTCTAGTTGATTGGTATCCAATGTTGCATATTTTACCACATAATCCCCATGCATATTGCAAATAAATATATGATTTTTACTCATCTTCTCTATATATTTGCAGGTTCACACTCTAATGGAGAGATAGCCCAATAATCACTTTAATTAGCAATAATTAAAGGGATTAAATCTAAGATTAAGATAAAGCCCAAATTTGAAATCAGAATTCAGAGAGATCCGCGTAACAACTGAAGATTCTAGAAGGCCACGTGGATAACAACCTCGTAACAAACTTGTAACAAAAATTTGGGATCCAACGGCCCCAAAAGTGCCGCGCCTTGCCGCGGATCCACCGCAAAATCTGGGCCATTCAATCCCAGATTTTGGCCACCTGTTCGTCTTCTGGAGAGTTCTCTCTGTGCCTATAAATACTGCATTTGGACCTGCGAGCAAAAACTGAATGGAGAAGAGAGGAGAAATTGTTAGTTGTTGTAATTTTCATAGGTTTTTCTCTAGGTTTTAGTTCTTTAGTCCCTCTTCTTCTTCCCTAGATACTTTGTAAAAGAGAGAGATTGTGAGAGAGAGAGCTTGTGTAATCAAGGTGTGACAACTTGAAGCAACAAGGATTCATCCATTCTCCTTCCTCTACTTGAGCTTGGTTCTAGTTTACTTGCTTTCTTTAATTGCTTTCTTTACTTGCTTGCTTAAAATCCTTGCAATTTTATTCATGCTTTGTTTTACTTTTCTTATGGCTTGTAGCTAATTCTTTCTCCATGTACTAGCTAACCACTAGCCTTGCCATCTTCACTAACTCATGGGTGATTGCTTTATTTCATCTTGCAAGATGGATGGTCTTCTCTTCTCCGATGGGTTAAACCACCCTTCATCTACATGAGAAAGTAATTAGATCAACACGCAAGACGAAACCTACGCCGATGGAGTGACAACATGAGGCACGCCTTCACTATCACGGAGTTTGGTAAGCTTTGGCAAGGTAGTAAGGTAAGCTAGTCATGGTTTGATTCTTCAAGTTTTCATTCTTTCTAGTGTTAATACCAAATCCAATCTTGATTTCTTTTCCACTTTCCATCATGAACATATCCATCCATTCTTTCATTTCTTGTTCCATGATTGTTTTATTCTATTAAGCATAGAAGACACTTCGTTTACATTTCTTCACTACGATTCATAACGCTTCCATCGCTAGCTCTCCCTGAGAATCGACTCGGTATAGCCTTATGCTATAGCGGAGATAGGAAAGGATACATCGATACTTTTACATACACCTTTCTAATCTAATCAAAATGGCGCCGTTGCCGGGGAGAGCAACGGATTTTCTTTAAAGTGAAGAACTAAACGAATCTTCTTCTCTGTTGCAGGTTACAGGTTGAAGAAACAGAAAACTTTGCATTGCAGTGACATATAAGTGGACCTGGGCCTCTGCTCTCGAAAGCAGAGACCAGGATCCCTCTGACTTGCCGCGTTCCCACGGCAAAAGCCGCGGTTTTGCGGCAAGGAGGAGCTCACTACTGATCATTTTTCTGCAGGATCTTCAGCTCTGCAAAATACTTCTGCTGCAGTACTTAATTTCTTGTATTCTTCACCATACTCCTGCTAATAATCAACAGTAAAAATTGGTTGAAAAGTTAAAAAAATTGTTTAGACATTTGCATTCTAGGCACGTGTCTTTTCAATTCATTTACTTTTACTGTTGAAGAGTGCTGGAGGCAAGGTACGTTTTGCATTGCATGTAGATTAGGAATCATCTCTTGCTTGATTTTCATGCTTTGAGTGAATCCTTGTTATCTATCTTGTACACTTGCACAATTCAATTTTAAGGGCATAACCCATAAATAAGATAAGGTGGGGGATTTCATTACCCTTTCCTTAGCCCGCAAATCATTTTCCCAAGCACTCACTAACCCAAGCCTAATTTAAATAAAAAAATAGACGTTGGCCCTAGGGATATCTCGGACTCATCTAGGAGATTATCCTAAGGGGGAAAAGTGTTGGAAATAGACTCTTGCAAAATCAGTGTCTAGGAAAGGGATTGAGGGCCGAAAGCCCGAAGGTTGCTGGTTACTTAATTAAGGAACGTCTCTGACGGAAACCTCCCACCAACCTTGCCCTTCCCTGGCTGATTAACTTGTGGTCTATGTCTACACTAAACCTCCCGTGGACGATCTAATCAGTTAGGAGTCGTCTAGGTCTAGGTCAACCATTCTTTTGGCTTGGTTTTGATTTTTTTTCTTTTCTTTTTGTTTGTTGTTTGATTTTTCTTTTTGTTCCCATCTAATAATTATAATTTCCATAATAATTTCAACTCTTCACCGAGTAATTGGGGATTCACGTACCCCGAGTCAAATTCTCAATTTCCTTGTCCACCATATTCACCTTGTCCACAGTATTCATGTCCTGATTCTGCTTCATATACTCCTTTTTCTGAACCACCTATTGAAGAAAAATCTGAGTTACTAAGGAGTATAGAAGCCAATTTACAGAGGGTCGAGCAACAACTTCAAGAAACATTTGCCCCTCCAATTCCACCATATTTTCAAGAGTCTTACTCAGTTCCACCTTTTCCTAATGAACAACCATTTGCCATGGAAACGAGTAAAGATTTCTTGTGTGAGTCCACTCTTCCACACATTTTTGACTCACAATTTCACCATCACTCCCAAGACAACACTTCATCTTTTCATCAAAATAATGAAATCATCAATTATGGAAAGATGCTTGAAGACATGACTCATGCTCAAAATTCTAGGAATCGTGACATAGATTTGATGATCCAAACTCTTCATTCTCATCCTATTTCTAATGTCACTAGCCACTCTGATAAAACCAAAGAGTCATGTAGTCTTGGAAATCCAGATTCAATTTCAGCACAACCACTTGAACTTGTCCAAATTCAAATCCCATTGACATTTTGGCAAGTTTTTCTTTTCCTGAAATTGAACTTGAGTGTGAATATGATCCTGAACTTCCACTTGATGATTCAATTTTCCTTCCTGATTCAATTATGACTCCGGTGTCTTCACATGATTTCACTTCATTTCCTGAGTCAGTATTGGATCCAGTGCCAGTCCATTTTGAAATTGAATCACCAATCTTTGATGATCTTAGTGAACTTGACCAATTCCATACTTTTGAAAGTCCCATTGATAAATTGGCAAGTTCACATTTTTGTGGAATTGAACTACATGAGGAACGTGATCTTGAACCCCAACTTAGTGATTCACTTCTTTTTCCTGATTCAATAATGACTCCGGTAACTTTACCTGACTTCAATCTTTTCCCGGAGTCGACATTGGATCCTGTACCAATTCATAATGAAGGTGAATCATCCATCTTTGAGGATCATATTAAACTTGACCAATTCTACACTTCTGAAGATACTATTGACAAATTGGCAAGTTCTTCATGTATTGAACTACATATGGAATGTGACCTAGATTCTCACTATCTCTTTACTTCTGAAACTTATTGTACAATTCTATCGGAAGATGTTGACTTAAGTTTCGAAGAATTGTATGGTGATGAACTAGAATTTCTTAATATTGGAAGTAAAGAGATATCACCCATATTAGGTCACATCCCATTGTTGGAAAATGATTGTGGACTTGAGCTTCATTTTCGTGACTTGGACAAATTCCTGAACTCACTTCGACCCTGCACCTTCACTTGACTTCAGTCACCTTCCTGAGTCGGTATTAGTTCTTGTCATTCCTGAGTCCAAGTTAACAGTTCTATCATTTCATACACCACTTTGGGACAAGGTAGTTGACAAATTTGACTCAGAAATTTATTATGAAAAATGGAAATTAGATGGGGTTATGTACTTAATAAAAATCTTCCAAGGATTTATCTTTTTAGTGGGTCATATTCATGATATTTTTGGTGGGTTCCTCAAAACCCAAATAAGAATGATTGGGCCATGTTTCGTGGACCAATCAGACCACCACCGGAATCACCACCTTAAGGTAATTTTTTCCTTCCCTCTTCATTTTTGTTTCATGCATACATATATCATGATGCATTGAGGACAATGCATGAAATAAGTGTGGGGGAGGGTTTACTAACTTAGAGTTTTTAGAATTTCTTTCTTTTACACTTCTTTTAGAGTTTTTAAATTTTCTTTCTTTTACACTTCTTTTAATAAATAAAAATAAAAAAATAAAAAAATAAAACTTTTTGAAATAAGAGACAAAGTTTTGATCTATTTTTAAGAAAATTAAGATGTATCTTAGAAATTAAGAAAGCCTTAATTATGACATCTTAAACATAGTTGAAACAATAGATCTTGTTTGAAATTATAGGATAAGTAAGTAAAATTGGTGAGATATTTTTATCTTGAATTTTTTTTGCCTTAGATAATATGCACTTCACACTTACACATTTCTTGGGATGGAGACAAAGACCAAAAATGCCATATAAATAAAAAAAAAATATATATATATATATATATATAAAACATCACTTATTAAGCTGGATAATTGTGCCTCAAGAAGCATGATTATTCACGCCTAACGGTGGTAAAGGAAATAAATAATCCCCCTTAGTTATGTGGCCTTTTTTACTCGAGACCTTAAACCCGAGGGATGTTTTCTCATCTGGTACCCTAAGACCGTCTGGTTTGGGAGTCATCGTTAAAGGCTCGCTACAAGGGTAAACTAGAAAGCCTAGACTAAGGGAAGAAAAATAAAAGAAAAAAAATATATATATATATATATATATAAATAAATGGCTTGATGGTTGGAGTTGAAATCCCAGAAATCTTCACGAGCACGGTGTGCATATTATCTAGGTTTTATGAAAGATAAAATATTCAATCCAATTTTGAATTCTTACCTTAATTGAAAACAAGATCTTGCATGGAGACTAAGTTTAAGGAAGAATGATTATAGGTGGACTTATGACCTAAGATCACTTATATTTTTGCAAAAATAGTTCGTAAACATGTCTCTTGTTCAAAATGCGTTTTCAAAACACTAACATTTATCTTCTTTCTTTATGGATTTTGTGGGTGTAATCCGCTGAAAACCCTCAGGAGACAACACTCCTCTAGGGTAACCTAGAGGTTTAACGGCTTGTTGCACACGCTCAGTGCAATCGCGTCACCTGCGAAAGTGGTGTAATAAAATTGGTAGTTAGGATTTTCTTTTCTTTTTCTTTGTCTTTGCTCGGGACGAGCAAAAGAATAAGTGTGGGTGTGATTGGTATCCAATGTTGCATATTTTACCACATAATCCCCATGCATATTGCAAATAAATATATGATTTTTACTCATCTTCTCTATATATTTGCAGGTTCACACTCTAATGGAGAGATAGCCCAATAATCACTTTAATTAGCAATAATTAAAGGGATTAAATCCAAGATTAAGATAAAGCCCAAATTTGAAATCAGAATTCAGAGAGATCCGCGTAACAACTGAAGATTCTAGAAGGCCACGTGGATAACAACCTCGTAACAAACTTGTAACAAAATTTGGGATCCAACGGCCACAAAAGTGCCGCGCCTTGCCGCGGATCCACCGCAAAATCTGGGCCATTCAATCCCAGATTTTGGCCACCTGTTCGTCTTCTGGAGAGTTCTCTCTGTGCCTATAAATACTGCATTTGGACCTGCGAGCAAAAACTGAATGGAGAAGAGAGGAGAAATTGTTAGTTGTTGTAATTTTCATAGGTTTTTCTCTAGGTTTTAGTTCTTTAGTCCCTCTTCTTCTTCCCTAGATACTTTGTAAAAGAGAGAGATTGTGAGAGAGAGAGCTTGTGTAATCAAGGTGTGACAACTTGAAGCAACAAGGATTCATCCATTCTCCTTCCTCTACTTGAGCTTGGTTCTAGTTTACTTGCTTTCTTTAATTGCTTTCTTTACTTGCTTGCTTAAAATCCTTGCAATTTTATTCATGCTTTGTTTTACTTTTCTTATGGCTTGTAGCTAATTCTTTCTCCATGTACTAGCTAACCACTAGCCTTGCCATCTTCACTAACTCATGGGTGATTGCTTTATTTCATCTTGCAAGATGGATGGTCTTCTCTTCTCCGATGGGTTAAACTACCCTTCATCTACATGAGAAAGTAATTAGATCAACACGCAAGACGAAACCTACGCCGATGGAGTGACAACATGAGGCACGCCTTCACTATCACGGAGTTTGGTAAGCTTTGGCAAGGTAGTAAGGTAAGCTAGTCATGTTTGATTCTTCAAGTTTTCATTCTTTCTAGTGTTAATACCAAATCCAATCTTGATTTCTTTTCCACTTTCCATCATGAACATATCCATCCATTCTTTCATTTCTTGTTCCATGATTGTTTTATTCTATTAAGCATAGAAGACACTTCGTTTACATTTCTTCACTACGATTCGTAACGCTTCCATCGCTAGCTCTCCCTGAGAATCGACTCGGTATAGCCTTATGCTATAGCGGAGATAGGAAAGGATACATCGATACATTTACATACACCTTTCTAATCTAATCAAAATGGCGCCGTTGCCGGGGAGAGCAACGGATTTTCTTTAAAGTGAAGAACTAAACGAATCTTCTTCTCTGTTGCAGGTTACAGGTTGAAGAAACAGAAAACTTTGCATTGCAGTGACATATAAGTGGACCTGGGCCTCTACTCTCGAAAGCAGAGACCAGGATCCCTCTGACTTGCCGCGTTCCCACGGCAAAAGCCGCGGTTTTGCGGCAAGGAGGAGCTCACTACTGATCATTTTCTGCAGGATCTTCAGCTCTGCAAAATACTTCTGTTGCAGTACTTAATTTCTTGTATTCTTCACCATACTCCTGCTAATAATCAACAGTAAAAATTGGTTGAAAAGTTAAAAAAATTGTTTAGACATTTGCATTCTAGGCACGTGTCTTTTCAATTCATTTACTTTTACTGTTGAAGAGTGCTGGAGGCAAGGTACGTTTTGCATTGCATGTAGACTAGGAATCATCTCTTGCTTGATTTTCATGCTTTGAGTGAATCCTTGTTATCTATCTTGTACACTTGCACAATTCAATTTTAAGGGCATAACCCATAAATAAGATAAGGTGGGGGATTTCATTACCCTTTCCTTAGCCCGCAAATCATTTTCCCAAGCACTCACTAACCCAAGCCTAATTTAAATAAAAAAATAGACGTTGGCCCTAGGGACATCTCGGACTCATCTAGGAGATTATCCTAAGGGGAAAAGTGTTGGAAATAGACTCTTGCAAAATCAGTGTCTAGGAAAGGGATTGAGGGCCGAAAGCCCGAAGGTTGCTGGTTACTTAATTAAGGAACGTCTCTGACGGAAAACCTCCCACCAACCTTGCCCTTCCCTGGCTGATTAACTTGTGGTCTACGTCTACACTAAACCTCCCGTGGACGATCTAATCAGTTAGGAGTCGTCTAGGTCTAGGTCAACCATTCTTTTGGCTTGGTTTTGATTTTTTTTCTTTTCTTTTTGTTTGTTGTTTGATTTTTCTTTTTGTTTGTGATTTTTTTGTGTGATATGGCATTCAACAATTCTTTCTATCCTAATAATAATCCATATTTCACACCGACTCCATATTCGGATACTTCAAACCCGGCGTTTTACAATACGCACCAACCACATACACCGGGTTGGCCTTATCCGAATCAATATGACCCATACCCCCCATCTAATAATTATAATTTCCATAATAATTTCAACTCTTCACCGAGTAATTGGGGATTCACGTACCCCGAGTCAAATTCTCAATTTCCTTGTCCACCATATTCACCTTGTCCACAGTATTCATGTCCTGATTCTGCTTCATATACTCCTTTTTCTGAACCACCTATTGAAGAAAAATCTGAGTTACTAAGGAGTATAGAAGCCAATTTACAGAGGGTCGAGCAACAACTTCAAGAAACATTTGCCCCTCCAATTCCACCATATTTTCAAGAGTCTTACTCAGTTCCACCTTTTCCTAATGAACAACCATTTGCCATGGAAACGAGTAAAGATTTCTTGTGTGAGTCCACTCTTCCACACATTTTTGACTCACGATTTCACCATCACTCCCAAGACAACACTTCATCTTTTCATCAAAATAATGAAATCATCAATTATGGAAAGATGCTTGAAGACATGACTCATGCTCAAAATTCTAGGAATCGTGACATAGATTTGATGATCCAAACTCTTCATTCTCATCCTATTTCTAATGTCACTAGCCACTCTGATAAAACCAAAGAGTCATGTAGTCTTGGAAATCCAGATTCAATTTCAGCACAACCACTTGAACTTGTCCAAAATTCAAATCCCATTGACATTTTGGCAAGTTTTTCTTTTCCTGAAATTGAACTTGAGTGTGAATATGATCCTGAACTTCCACTTGATGATTCAATTTTCCTTCCTGATTCAATTATGACTCCGGTGTCTTCACATGATTTCACTTCATTTCCTGAGTCAGTATTGGATCCAGTGCCAGTCCATTTTGAAATTGAATCACCAATCTTTGATGATCTTAGTGAACTTGACCAATTTCATACTTTTGAAAGTCCCATTGATAAATTGGCAAGTTCACATTTTTGTGGAATTGAACTACATGAGGAACGTGATCTTGAACCCCAACTTAGTGATTCACTTCTTTTTCCTGATTCAATAATGACTCCGGTAACTTTACCTGACTTCAATCTTTTCCCGGAATCGACATTGGATCCTGTACCAATTCATAATGAAGGTGAATCATCCATCTTTGAGGATCATATTAAACTTGACCAATTCTACACTTCTGAAGATACTATTGACAAATTGGCAAGTTCTTCATGTATTGAACTACATATGGAATGTGACCTAGATTCTAACTATCTCTTTACTTCTGAAACTTATTGTACAATTCTATCGGAAGATGTTGACTTAAGTTTCGAAGAATTGTATGGTGATGAACTAGAATTTCTTAATATTGGAAGTAAAGAGATATCACCCATATTAGGTCACATCCCATTGTTGGAAAATGATTGTGGACTTGAGCTTCATTTTCTTGACTTGGACCAAATTCCTGAACTCACTTCGACCCTGCACCTTCACTTGACTTCAGTCACCTTCCTGAGTCGGTATTAGTTCCTGTCATTCCTGAGTCCAAGTCAACAGTTCTATCATTTCATACACCACTTTGGGACAAGGTAGTTGACAAATTTGACTCAGAAATTTATTATGGAAAATGGAAATTAGATGGGGTTATGTACTTAATAAAAATCTTCCAAGGATTTATCTTTTTAGTGGGTCATATTCATGATATTTTTGGTGGGTTCCTCAAAACCCAAATAAGAATGATTGGGCCATGTTTCGTGGACCAATCAGACCACCACCGGAACCACCACCTTAAGGTAATTTTTTCCTTCCCTCTTCATTTTTGTTTCATGCATACATATATCATGATGCATTGAGGACAATGCATGAAATAAGTGTGGGGGAGGGTTTACTAACTTAGAGTTTTTAGAATTTCTTTCTTTTACACTTCTTTTAGAGTTTTTAGATTTTCTTTCTTTTACACTTCTTTTAATAAATAAAAATAAAAAAATAAAAAAATAAAAACTTTTTGAAATAAGAGACAAAGTTTTGATCTATTTTTAAGAAAATTAAGATGTATCTTAGAAATTAAGAAAGCCTTAATTATGACATCTTAAACATAGTTGAAATATTAGATCTTGTTTGAAATTATAGGATAAGTAAGTAAAATTGGTGAGATATTTTTATCTTGAATTTTTTTTGCCTTAGATAATATGCACTTCACACTTACACATTTCTTGGGATGGAGACAAAGACCAAAAATGCCATATAAATAAAAAAAAGAAAAAAATATATATAAATAAACATCACTTATTAAGCTGGATAATTGTGCCTCAAGAAGCATGATTATTCACGCCTAACGGTGGTAAAGGAAATAAATAATCCCCCTTAGTTATGTGGCCTTTTTTACTCGAGACCTTAAACCCGAGGGATGTTTTCTCATCTGGTGCCCTAAGACCGTCTGGTTTGGGAGTCATCGGTTAAAGGCTCGCTACAAGGGTAAACTAGAAAGCCTAGACTAAGGGAAGAAAAATAAAAGAAAAAATATATATATATATATAATAAATAAATGGCTTGATGGTTGGAGTTGAAATCCCAGAAATCTTCACGAGCACGGTGTGCATATTATCTAGGTTTTATGAAAGATAAAATATTCAATCCAATTTTGAATTCTTACCTTAATTGAAAACAAGATCTTGCATGGAGACTAAGTTTAAGGAAGAATGATTATAGGTGGACTTATGACCTAGGATCACTTATATTTTGCAAAAATAGTTCGTAAACATGTCTCTTGTTCAAAATGCGTTTTCAAAACACTAACATTTGTCTTCTTTCTTTATGAATTTTGTGGGTGTAATCCGCTGAAAACCCTCAGGAGACAACACTCCTCCTCTAGGGTAACCTAGAGGTTTAACGGCTTGTTGCACACGCTCAGTGCAATCGCGTCACCTGCGAAAGTGGTGTAATAAAATTGGTAGTTAGGATTTTCTTTTCTTTTTCTTTGTCTTTGCTCGGGACGAGCAAAAGAATAAGTGTGGGGGTGTGATTGGTATCCAATGTTGCATATTTTACCACATAATCCCCATGCATATTGCAAATAAATATATGATTTTTACTCATCTTCTCTATATATTTGCAGGTTCACACTCTAATGGAGAGATAGCCCAATAATCACTTTAATTAGCAATAATTAAAGGGATTAAATTCAAGATTAAGATAAAGCCCAAATTTGAAATCAGAATCCAGAGAGATCCGCGTAACAACTGAAGATTCTAGAAGGCCACGAGGATAACAACCTCGTAACAAACTTGTAACAAAAATTTGGGATCCAACGGCCACAAAAGTGTCGCGCCTTGCCGCGGATCCACCGCAAAATCTGGGCCATTCAATCCCAGATTTTGGCCACCTGTTCGTCTTCTGGAGAGTTCTCTCTGTGCCTATAAATACTGCATTTGGACCTGCGAGCAAAAACTGAATGGAGAAGAGAGGAGAAATTGTTAGTTGTTGTAATTTTCATAGGTTTTTCTCTAGGTTTTAGTTCTTTAGTCCCTCTTCTTCTTCCCTAGATACTTTGTAAAAGAGAGAGATTGTGAGAGAGAGAGCTTGTGTAATCAAGGTGTGACAACTTGAAGCAACAAGGATTCATCCATTCTCCTTCCTCTACTTGAGCTTGGTTCTAGTTTACTTGCTTTCTTTAATTGCTTTCTTTACTTGCTTGCTTAAAATCCTTGCAATTTTATTCATGCTTTGTTTTACTTTTCTTATGGCTTGTAGCTAATTCTTTCTCCATGTACTAGCTAACCACTAGCCTTTCCATCTTCACTAACTCATGGGTGATTGCTTTATTTCATCTTGCAAGATGGATGGTCTTCTCTTCTCCGATGGGTTAAACCACCCTTCATCTACATGAGAAAGTAATTAGATCAACACGCAAGACGAAACCTACGCCGATGGAGTGACAACATGAGGCACGCCTTCACTATCACGGAGTTTGGTAAGCTTTGGCAAGGTAGTAAGGTAAGCTAGTCATGGTTTGATTCTTCAAGTTTTCATTCTTTCTAGTGTTAATACCAAATCCAATCTTGATTTCTTTTCCACTTTCCATCATGAACATATCCATCCATTCTTTCATTTCTTGTTCCATGATTGTTTTATTCTATTAAGCATAGAAGACACTTCGTTTACATTTCTTCACTACGATTCGTAACGCTTCCATCGCTAGCTCTCCCTGAGAATCGACTCGGTATAGCCTTATGCTATAGCGGAGATAGGAAAGGATACATCGATACATTTACATACACCTTTCTAATCTAATCACTAGTCCCCAAGCAACCCGCTTGAGATTTTTCTTATCCTAATTTTGATACACCCCAAATCAACTCCTTGTACACCACTTGACAAAACACCTTTTTCCTAATCCGTACAACTCCTCTTCAACAAGAAGATAACAACACCTTGTACACCTCTTCTCTACACCAAGAAGATACTCCTGTACAACTCTTTGAACGATTACAATGATTCTTATAAACCTTGAAACTTGTATGTGATCATGAACAAGGTCTCTTACAGGTGGACTCTCAGAATTCTTCACAAAGGAATTGGAATTGTGTGAACAAATGAAAGTGGAAACTAGTTTTCTGGAAAACAGAATTTTTTAACAGAGTTTTGGACAGAAAACTAATATTTTGAATTGGTTTGTTCATCCTAGGACAACATCCCTATTTATAGATGAAATCAATGGATAGTTGGGAAAATTATCAACTTAAATTTGAAAATCAGAACGTTAGATAAAATACCAAAAAATCAATAATTATTTAACAGTCAGAAACTGTCTATAGTCGACTAGGGTATGAGATTGGTCGACTAATAGAACAAGTTTTGCCTGGGTTAGTCGACTAGCCAAGATATCAAGTCGACTATATAAAGGCTGATACAAAATAACAAGTCTCGACTAGCAGAGTTAATAAGTCGACTAATATTGGTTACAGTCAATAAACGGAGAGATAATATATATCTGTGGAAAGACTTAGTTGACCATATAAAGAAGCAAGTCGATAAAGGATATATTATCGACTAGACTAGGGATAAGTAGACTATATGACTATATTGTGTGTGTGATCAGGGCTTTTAACAATCTATTAAAGATACACAAAAATAGTCAATATCTTTGAGTAGTCTTGAGCAATCAGAACTCAGCATTAGCTCTTGAGATAGAGCTCCAATGCATCGCATCATCATTTTTATCATCAAAATCTAGTTCTAACACATTTAACATAATGAGCATGAAAATCAATGACATGCTAAAACTATTCAATTTAAAAGCATATACAAACATAAATATTATATGCTAAAAATATAAAATGGAAATTGGAGATAGTTACCAAAACCAATTGAACTAATCTCTATTTCTCCAAATATGGTAGTCCTCCTATCAAAACTCCTTGATATCAATGCATTAAATGTTGTGTCCATTAAGCTTAAACACATCCACTACCAAGGCACCAATACTCTCATGTCTTGTGAGAGCCCATACCTACATCAAAAGAAATAGGTAATTTTTTGTACCTAAACTTTCTGGGGTCCATGTGGTTATTATCTCTCCTAACCCAAACATTTTTGCTTGCAAAATCTAAAGCACTTAGTCTATTATGACAAAATTTTGCAAGGTGGCCCTTATGACTACAATGTGTACAAAGTGTACACTCTAGCATACATGGTGTCATGTGTGTGAACATGAGAAGCATATGTATGCCGTAAATAGTGTGCATGCATAAGTGGAGCATTTTCTTATGAAATATGGATTCTAATCTCTTATGATTGATGGCACATTGGCTCAAAGTGGGGCCTAAACAATCAACATTCTTATTCAAGGCATGAATATCATCATCAATAGTGGAAGAAAATGTGGAGCAACCAATAAAAATAAAATGTTTATCACAAGAAAATGAAGCAATAGAATCATGACAAACATGAGAATCAAAATCATTTTTCAAAGAAACTTTTTCTTTTGAAATAAGATCTAATTTTTTTGAAATCAAAGCAATTTTATTTTACAAAGAATTGTTCTCTTTTAAAACAAAATCAAGTTTTAAAATAAAATCATGTTTTGAAGACAAAATACCATTCTTCTTCAAAACAATATCACAATCATTTTGTTCTTTAAAATCTCATTTTCATTTAAAACAAGATCAAGTTGAGTTTTCAAGGAATCCCTTTCACTTGAAACCTCAACCTTCTCTTTCAAAATCAAATCGAGTTTTGAAAACAAGGTCTCATTTTCCTTCTTTAAATCAAAACTATTCTTTTTTAAAACTTTATATTTTGAAAGCAAGTTTTCACAAAACATAGAAAGCTCTTCATTCAAAGCATGTGCATCCATACTATCATGATCATTAGAAGAGCTAGCGCAATTATCAAGATGAGTGTCCAAAGTTACCTCAAGGGAGTTATTACCTTGGACCATGTAGCACGCTTGGTCAGACTCATCTACAATGGATTCTCTCTCACATGATGTGAAGCTTGTTCCTTAGGAGAGACCAATGTGATTCACACTGCAAAAGTGGAATCAAAATGAGAAATCAAAGAAATATGTTCTTTGCAAAGCGTGTGTCTAAGTGCATCCTTGGCTTGTGCATTAGCCTCTAAGTACTTGCCATTATCAACATATGATTTATTGGCAGTGGCAAGATAAACATGCAATCCTAAGGCTTTGAGATAAGTACTCATCTTAAATTTTCACATATCAATGTTACAAACATCTTACATGGTTGGTGCAAGAAATTCATGAGTGAAACAAATATATGAGTGTAAAACAAATAACTAGATTAGCAATATGAGGATCACTCCTAGGTGATTAAACCGAATATCAGGAGCACTAGCTCTGATACGAATTGAAAATACACCTAGAGGGGGGTGAATAAGTGTAGTGCTAATCTATATGACAAATAATACGGAATTAAAAACTTTTACACTAACACATAATGTATAAGCAAGATTGAAGTCGAATTCCCCATGAAGGGCTCTAGAACTTTTCCTCACAGTTCCTCTAAGCTAAGAGTTGAGGTGCTTCAATAGCTCTCTTAGTTGAACACTAGTATGAACACATAAACAATATCAAGAGTACGAATAGCAATGCAAGATATGAAGAGTTGAGAGTTGAGAGAAAAAAATCCAAACACAAACACCAATATATGTTTCGAGGTTCGAGCCACCGGTCTATGTCCCTGCCTTCACACGGAAGGATTTCAACTATTCACTAATGATCTTCCACAAAGGGACCTCCATCGAGAATTACAACTTACAACCGGGAGTATACAACTCCAACTCTCTCAAACCTTTACACAAGAGGGTAGGCACAAAGCCAAACACAAAGTAAAGAAAGAGAATTACAACTTGGTAATCTAATGATCACAAACAATACTTGGTGATCTCAAAAAATCACAAACAAAACACCTCTCATAATACAAGATCCTAGAGGATAGATTTGCAATGAATAAGCTCAAGTATGTATGTGAACAAAGATTTTGAAAACAAAACGCAAAGGAAATTCTCTTGGGAAAACTCTTAAAATTATAGAGAAATGAAAATTAGAAACTAGATTTCCCAAACCTTGTTTTTCTTTGATTTTTCAAAACTTTGAAACAAAATAAAGATTTTGATTTGGAGCTCAAAAACTTGTTTAAAAACTTGTAGTAGAAACTCAGTAGAAGATAGAAATTTTAGCTTTCAAAAACATTGTCAAAAACTGCCCCAAAAACCTAAACAAACAGGCTGTCAAAAACTAACCGTTAAAGGACAGATTTGACCAATTGATCGACTAGCATGTCAACCGCCAACGGTCGAGTTTCTGACCGTTGCGGTTATCAGTCGACCGCCTCCAAAACACAGATAGTCACACTCTCTGTATGTCAATCGTTCGATCAACCGAGCCAAGCCCGAGAGTAAGCTTGAACCAGTCGATCGACTGGTTGGTCGACCAGCCAATGGGCTTGTGCATGTGTGCACGTCAATTGACCGGTCGGTCGACCGAGCTAGCCTTCGGTCGATCGATCAGTCGACAGCCAAAAACCCAATTTTGAGGGTTTAAAAAGTAACTTCAAAAACCCATAAAAATTTCAATAAATTCTATAATTTCACAATATTAGTTCATATAAATACTTTGAAGTCCAAATATGTGTGATCAAAAATCAACACATATTACAAACAAGTGAACTATTTTTGAGGCATAGAAATTAAAGCATAAACCAAAAATCATATTTTCCAAAAATCAAACTTCTAAATAAAAAACCAATTTTTCTATAAATTGTATAAGTATAAAAATAAGATATTTGAAACACATTTGAAGTATAGTGTGTATGGATAGAATCCAATACACATAATAAATGATATATACTTATTTTTGTCAATAATTACCAAATAAGTTTTGATAAAAATAAAACTTAAACACATGAACTAGACACATCAAAATAATTTTTTTCTAAACATATGTCAACCATCAATGTATATGGATAAAATCCAATATACATATAAATTATGTAAACTTCTTTTGATGAAATCTATTCATAAAATGGAAAGTTGTATACATGATAATCTGAAACACAAAACCGTATATATGATAAACCAAACACATAGAAGTGAGTTTCTTAATAAACAATAAAACTCCAATATGTGTGGATAGAATCTACCACATATATAAACCATAAAACTTATTCTATGTAGATAAACCAAATAGATATAATCTTGAAACTAAAATGGTTAAATCAAAAACCAAACTATAAACTTGTGGTCTGTAAACTTGAGCAATTCAAAACTATACTATCCTTACACAAGATATAAACAAATAAATAAACCTAGACCAAAGTCTTGTCGATCTTCTTCTTCAAGACAACTCGATCCAACATGATCCAAAGAGCGATGACTCCATCTCAAGTTCTTGATGCAATCTTGAAGCGCGAGCTCTTGAATCAACATATGATAGCTTCAAAACTTGACTTCGATTCTATTGTAGAAGCTAAACACCAATAATGATCTTAACCTATATCTGAAACATAATAAACACAAGATCATTAGAATTATAACTACATGAGTTAATCATCATTAAAACTAAAGTGATGGGCCTTTAGACCAACAGAAGTAAGGCATAGTGTGCTTTAGCATTTACATCAAACTCCTTGGTTACAATTTCGGACCAAGTGGCCTCATCACCATCGGGTACACTAAATAGTTTGATTACTGCCTTTGCAACCCAGCTTCCTAGGGATTGTAACAAAACGGTCACCTTAATCTTCCATATGGGAAAAATAAGCCTATGAAACTTTGGGTGGAGTCTTAATACTTTCGGCCATATAAACTATTGTCAAATCAAGCAAATGGTACAAGTGAGTGATTAGCTAAGGATCTCTCTAACATGGTTAAATCAAAAACTAGAGTTCAAGGCTCTGATACTAATTGAAAGTACCTAGATGGGAGTGAATTAATGCTAATTTTATGGTTAATAATGTGAAAAATGCAACAATTAATAAAATGAATGATGCAAATGGTCAACTCACATGAAGAAGTGAAGTTGGATTCCCTATGAAGGGCTTTAAAATTTTTCCTCTATATTCCTCTAGACAATGAGTTGAGGTGCTCAAATGCCTTATTAATTAAGAGAGTGAAAACCGATAAGTAAATATGATGCTATAAATGATTAGCAAGTGAAAATGAATGTAAAACACAAGTGTAAGTAATGCATGTAGAGTGGAACAAGAAAGAAAGCAATCATAAACATAAATGATTGTTTCGAGGTTTGAGCACCAAGCTCTACGTCCCTGTCTTCACCACGTGAAGAATTTCAGTATCCACTAAGGATATTTCTATGAAGGAGCCACCACAAAGGAACTACAAAGGTCTACACAAGACCAGAGTATACAACTCCAACCCTCAATCATCTACACAAGAGGTAGCTGATCGGGGAAAAACCACGCACGAAAAGTGTATGTTTTGAAATCAAAATTTAAAGTGTGTGTGTTTTGGCTTCCTCGATACTTCCAATATAGCATAGAGGCTAAAACAAGTCGAATCCACAGGGACGGGAGGCCATAGAAGCTTTACCGGTTGATTCACGTGTGTGTTAAAAGTTCTTCAATGTTTGAAAGAATAAAAAAAAAGAAAACAAAGAATGGTAAGAGAAGAGTATGATGAAATACGAAGAAGTGAGAAACATAGAAGATAAGATATTTGTGATTTTTGATATATTTCTAAAACAAAGTAAAAAGATAAAGAAAATGCATGGCTACTAACTACTAATGACTCCGCTAACATGCTAACCTCTTAGTGATAGTTAGTTCACATGTATCACTGGCCATCACTAGTCCTTGGTTCAAGAGCTTTACAAAGCATGGCTCATATGTTAACTTTCACATCCAAATTCAACCAACAAGTGCAAGCTACACTTAAATCATCAAAACCCAATAAGAGCAAGCATGAAATAAAGTAATGTTAGCTTGTTAGAGATTTAGATGTTACAGTGTTAGATCCATCATCATGAGCCATCAATGGCTCTTGCAAGAGCAAGGCCAAGTAGAGGCTATTAGATTCATGTGGATTATCAAGTAAGAAGTTAGCAAGTTAGCGGTTAGTAGCTAGTTGCCATGACAGAAAATTAGCTAAACATGTAAAAGGAGTTAGAGAAGAAAACAAAGATAAGTTAAGAGAGCACTTTTCATAGATTGTCACATTCTGTTACAAGCACTCTTGCTTCCTCACCATGTACCACTCTCTCTTCTATTACAAAATCTAAAAGAAATAGAAAATACAAAAGAGGAAGAAGAAGAACACTAACCTAAACTACCCTAAACTACAACAAGGAGAAGAAACTACCCTAAAACATTGTATATCTTGCTGAAGGAGAACCCCAGGGGTATTTATAGGCACTAGGAGAAAGGGGCCAAGGGGCAAACCCTGGCCCAAAGTACGGGTGCGGCCGCGCCCGTACGGCAGCAGAAACGCGGCAAAATCCGCGTTTCCACGGCTCTTCTAGAGCCGCGCACGCGGTGCTTCGGGGCGCGCGCTGTCCCGTCTGTCCCCTGTCAGCGTCAGCGCCCGGTTTCTGGTTTTCAGCCCCTGGTTTTGACAAAACAGCTCTCCAAAGTCAATGGCTAGATTATAGGCCTTTAATCACCCATTAAATGGTGATTTAGGATCTTCTTCTTCATTACACACTATGGACCTAGAAACATGCAAAAGAGGTGTTTATTAGCAGAATTTAATATGAAATAAATGTGAAGATGTGGTATAAAATATGCAGTTTTAGAGACTAATCTCACCCCCACACTTATCTTTCACTCGTCCCGAGCAAAACAAAAAACTAAAGAAATTATTACACCACTTTCGCAGGTGACGCGATTGCATTGAACATGTGCAACAAGCCGTTAAACCTCTAGGTTCCCCTAGAGGAGGAGTTTTGTCTCCTGAGGGTTTTCAGCGGATTACACCCACAAAATCCATAAAGAAAGAAATCAAATGTTAGTATTTTGAAAATACTTTTGAAAATAGAGAAAAGTGTTGAAGTATTTTTGTGAAAATATAAGTGATCCAAAGTCATAGGTTAACCAGAAATTATTCTTCCTTAAACTAAGTCGAAATGCAAAATCTTATTATAAATTAAATGTAAGAATTTAAAATTGAATTGATTCTTTGACCTTTCAAAAAACTCTTAGAAAAATATGTACTTTGTGAACTGTGAAGATTTTTAGGATATCGACTCTAACTTTCATGTCATTTATTTGATATATTTTTTTTTTCCTTTTTTTCTTCTTTTAGTTTTCTTAGGCTTTCTTATTTACCCGGGTAGTGAGCCTTTCGCCGGTGACTCCCAAACCAGATGATCTTAGGGCACCAGATGAGAAAACATCCCCGGACTTAAGGACTCGAGTAAACAAGGCCACAAAACTAAAGGGGATTGTTTTATTTTTATCCACCATTTTAGGTATGAATAATCATGCTTCCTGAGGCATAATTACCTAACTTCAATAAGTGGTTTTTATTATCATCATTTTTTTTAAATATATATATTTTATTTAATGGCATTTTCAGTCTTTGTTTCAATCCCAAAAATTGTGTAAGTGTGAAGTGCATAAATCTAAACAAAAAAATTCAAGATCAAATTATCTTTTCAATCTTACTTCCTTATCCTAAAATTTAAACAACATCTATTATTTTGACTCGGTTTAAAATTTCATAATTTTAGGTCTTCTTAATTCCTAAGATAATCTTAATTTTCTTAAAAATAAATCAAAACTATTTATCTTATTTCAAAAAATTTTGTAAAAAGAAAAGAAAAGTTTTTTATACAAAAGAAAATTTTAAAAAGTTCGTTAAAAGAAGTGTAAAAGAAAAAAAATTTAAAACTACCTATGTTAGTAAACCCTCCCCACCCTCCCCCACACTTATCTCATGCATTGTCCTTAATGCATCGTGAATGTGTATATGCATGAAACAAATGGGAAGGGAAGAATATTTACCTCATGGTGGTGGCTCCGGTGGTGGTCTTATTGGGCCGAGCGTTGCTACCCAACCAAGATAATGTGAATCTTGAAGGAACCCACCAATGACCTCGCTAATACGACCCAGTAAAAGAATGATTGAATGAATGGTCTTATTTAAAATATTATCCCCATCTAATTTTCAATTTCAAAAATAATTACTGAGTCATTTTCTTCAACAGTCTTGTCCAACAATGAAGTGTGATTTTGGAAGATGATTGATTTGGATTCAAATGGAACAGGAACAAAAACTGACACCGACTTGGGAAATTGACTCAGAACAAGTCGAGATTCATAAAAGGGAGTCGAAATTGGTTCAAAAATAGGGTCCAAACCAAAAAATTTATGTTCACACACTTTCTCCATCAATGAAGTGTGATCATAAGATATTCGAGATTCAATTTCACGGTACGGGATTCAATGTTGACTCCGGAATAGAGAAACAATCTGGTAAAGATACCGGAGTCACTATTGAATCAAAAAGTGAAAGGGAATTATCAGCTTGAGGTTCAGGATCACTTTCAAGCTCAAGTTCAATTTCAGGAAAAGGATAACTTGCCAAAATGTCAAGGTGGTTCTCAAAATTTTGGGCAAGTTCAAATGGATGCAATGAAATTGAATCATGATTTTCGTCCATAGAAGGAATGTGAATAGGTGAAATGATCGATTCAAGTTCAGGAATTATGGGAATCAAAACTTGCTCAAGAATGTTACTTAGTTCAGGTAACACTACAGGAGTCGATATTGATTCAAGGATTGGACTCGAATCGCTAAATTGAAACGCTAGTTCACATTCATCTTCAAGTTCAATTTCAGGAAATGGATAACTTACCAAAATATCAGGAGGTCGATGTTGGCCAAGTTCAGGTTGATATGATGAAATTAAAGCTGGATTTCCAAAATGACATGATTCGTGAGTCGTATGAACATTTGGTGGACATGGTAAGTCAATCGTATTTTGCATTATGCGCTCGGTCTCTTGCACAAATTCCATAGTCTTTTCCCACAATGATTTTTCTTTAAGTCCTTCTGGAAAAGAACTACATGAATTTTGAAATTTTGGTGGACATGATGAGGCTACCATTTTTTCAACTTGTTGTTGGCCTTTATCACTTCCTCCAAACTCCTTTCTAATGATGATTTTTCTTCAATTGGTGGTTCAGAAAAAAGAGTATATGAATCAAAATCAGGGAGTGAATATTGTGAAAATTGTGGACAAGATGGTTGAAAATTGGACTCGAGGTAGCTGAATCCTCATGAACTCTGTGAAGAGTGGAAGTTATTTTAAATATTATTGTCATATGATTGGGGATATGGGTCATATTGAATCGGATAATCCCAACCCGACATATATGGTAGGTTAATGTTGTACATAGCCGGGTCGGAATTATCCGAGTCAAATGAGGTCAGGGTGAAATATGAATTAATGTTAAGATTGAAAAAATTATTGTTGTTGAAATCCATATCACAATTTACAAAAGAGAAAAAAAACAAACAAAGAAAACAAAAAAGAAAACAAGCCTATGCTAGGGTTGACTTAGACCTAGATGACTCCTAACTGGTTAGACTGTCCACGGGGGGTACATTGTTGGAATCTGACCACGAGTTAATTGGCCAGGTAGGGACAAGATCAGTGGGAGGTATCCGTGCCAGAGCAATGGGCCGAATTATGCCAAACCACTATTTTTTGAGGCTTCGCCTCTCAATCCCAACCTTAGACACCAATTTGACAAGAGTCAACTTCTAACAACTTCCCCCTTAGGTCAATCTCTTAACTGAGTTCGAGATGTCCCTAGGAGCCAACGTCTAGCAATTTTTATTACGCTTGGATTGTGTCAGTGGGTAGGTGATTTTTGGGCTAAGGGAGGGTAATGACTTCCCCACCTTATGTTGCCTTGGGTTTTGCCCTTAAGTTTAATTTATGCAAGTGTGATAAGAATGAACACACAAAGAGAGTTAATCACCCACGTGATTGTCCTAATTATTTATTATGCAATATGTACACCTCCGTCAAGATCACAACAATGCATGAACAAAATAAAGTATATTGGAATGAAAATTGACACGTGCCTAAATGCAAATGTCTAAACTGCTTTAAAGCATCCAATTTTTGTATTTTAGTTCTTAATTATTATATTGCACAGGTAACAAATATTAGCAACAGAGTATAAAAAGATACAAGAATTTACCCAACTGATCGGGGCGGAACTAGCACTCAAAAGTGTGTATTTATAAAATCAATGAAAAGCTCGAATGTGTGCTAATGTACCCTCGATACTTCCATTATAGCATTGGCTTAACGGGTCGTATCCACAGGGAAGGGAGGCGATAGAAGCATTGACAGTCTCTATTCACGTTGTTTGTTAACAGTTCTTCTTTGTTAAAAGAATTAAGAAAATAAAGAATGAAAAGGAAAAGAAAATGAAATCCAGAATGTGGTAGGTGAGGAGAGCGATGAAAACGGCGAAGAAAAACCAAAGAGAAGTGGTTTGGAAAACGAATAGAAAAGAAGATGGAACAAGGTTGAACTAAGAAGGCGATGAAAACAACGATGAAAAATGAATAAAAGAATTTTGGAAACTGATTTCTAAAATAAAGATAAAAGAAAACTCATGGCTACTAACTACTAATTGATCCACTAATCATGCTAACCTCTTCATGATAGTTTCCTCACATTTTGATCCTCGGCCACCATTAATCCTTGGCTTCAAGAGACGAGACAAAGCATGGCACGTAGATGGTTCATCACAATCAAAACATGCATCAAGATCAAGCTAATACAAGCATCAACTCATCAACAATTAAAGAAAGCATGAAATAAAAGAGAGTTAGCTTGGTTAGCAAGTTAGCAAGTTAGATGTTAGAACCCATCATCTTTGGCCATCAATGGCTCTTGCAAGAACAAGGCCTTATGGAGGCTACCCGATTCATGTGGATTATCAAGTAAGTAGTTAGTGGTTAGTAGTTAGATTGCCATGAGAAGAAAAGTTAGCAAGAAATCATGTAGAAGATGAAGGAGATTACATTGGAAGAGAAAGGAGGCACCTTTACATAGACTGTCACCATCTATTACATCAATCCCTCTCTATCTCTCTCTCTATGAATCACTCAGCCCTACTATAATGATCTAAAAAAGAAATGAAAATACAAGAGAAATAAAAAGCACCTACCTACACTACACTAAACTTCTCCTAGAATCAGAACCTACTCCTAAAAACAAAGACTGCTTGTGCTGTGGCCCTATGCAGGGCTATTTATAGGCCAAAGATGCTTCCAGAAGACGAGACGGGGCCACGCGTCGAAAATCGACGCGTGGCTCCACTAACAGGCCGCGGATCCGCGGCAAGAGCCGCGGATCCGCGGCCAAACCAGGGAGAAAGCTCCCTGGTTTTGGTTCAGATATCCGTCTGGCTTCGAGGCGCTTCCTGGTATATTCCGTTTCTGGTAATTTCGTCCGCATATTCGTCTGATGTGCGCAAGAGGCTAGGTTCATTGTATCTTCTAGATAATCCCTTACTTGGCCTCCAAGTAATGCGGATTTAATTACCCTAAATTGGGTTTAATTAAGTTCTTATTACACCTTTGCCCTTGAACTTTGGATTTACCTGCAATAAAGACCAAAACACGGTTTAGACCGACAATTTATTCATAAATTGGTGGGAAATGCGATATAATAATGCATAATCATAGACTAATCACACCTCCACACTTATTCTTTTGCTCGTCCCGAGCAAAACAAGAAAAGAAAACTATACTACAAATGTTATTACACCACTTTCGCAGGTGACGCGATTGCACTGAGCGTGTGCAACAAGCCGTTAAACCTCTAGGTTACCTAGAGGAGGAGTGTTGTCTCCTGAGGGTTTTCAGCGGATTGCACCCACAAAATCCATAAAGAAAGAAGACGAATGTTAGTATTTTGAAAACGCATTTTGAAAGAGAGACAAGTTGACGAAATATTTTTGTAAAAATATAAGTGATCTAAGGTCATAAGTCCACCACAAATCATTCTTCCTTAAACTTAGTCTCTATACAAGATCTTGTCTTCAATTAAGGTAAGAATTCAAAATTGGATTGAATAGTTTATCTTTCATAAAACCTAGATAATATGCACTTTGTGATAGTGAAGATTTCTGGGACTTCAACTCTAACCATCAAGCCATTTATTTATATATATATATTTTTTTTCTTTTTCTTTTTTTTCTTCTTCCCTTAGTTTAGGCTTTCTAGTTCACCCATATAGCGAGCCTATAACCGATGACTCCCAAACCAGAAGGTCCTAGGGCACCAGATGAGAAAACATCCCTCGGGTTTAAGGACTCAAGTAAACAAGGCCACAAAACTAAGGGGATTATTTGTTTCTTTTTGACCACCGTTAGGTGTGAATAATCATGCTTCTTGAGGCATAGTTATCCAACTTAATAAGTAATTTTTTTATTTATTTATACTTTATGGCATTTTAGGTCTTTGTTTCCATCCCAAAAATTGTGTAAGTGTGAAGTGCATACTATCTAAGGCAAAAAATTCAAGATAAAATTATCTCCCCAATTTATTTTACTTAGCCTATAATTTTAAACAAGATCCATTATTTCGATTAGGTTTAAGATGTCATAATTAAGGCTTCCTTAATTTCTAAGATCATCTTAATTTTTTTCAAAATAGATCAAAACTTTGTCTCTTATTTCAAAAAGTTTTAAAGAAAGAGAAAATTTCTATACAAAAGGGAAGATTTCTAAAAGTATCCTAAAAGAAGTGTAAAAAAAAGAAAATCTAAAAACTCTATGTTAGTAAACCCTCCCCCACACTTATCTCATGCATTGTCCTCAATGCATCGTGATGTATGTATGCATGAAACAAATAGAGAGGGAAGGAAAAATCACCTCAAGGTGGTGGTTCCGGTGGCGGTCTGATTGGTCCACGAAAGGCGGCCCAATCATTCTTGCGTGGAGTCCGGAGGAACCCACCAGAGACCTCAAGAATACAACCCACTAGAATGATGTATGTATGAATGATTTTTATTAAAAATTTTATCCCATCTAATTTCCAAATTTTCAAAATAATTTCAGAGTCGAATGTATCAAGATCCTTATCCCAGAATGGAGTATAAAAAGATGGAATGATTGATTTGGACTCAGGAAGCACACGAACTAATACCGACTCATGAAAAAGACTTAAGTCAAGTAAAGGTTCGGGAGTCGAGATCGGTTCTGGAAGTGGGACCAAATCAAGAAGATGAATATCAAGTCCACATTTATTTCCCCATGACGGAATGTGACTTTCTAAGATTGGTGATTCAAGTTCAGGAATGACTGGTATGGGAATCAAAACTGACTCTAAAATATTACTCAAATTGGGTAACAAAATAGGAGTCAATTGTGATTCAGGAATTTGAACTGGATCACAAACTTGAGGATCAAAGTCACATTCCTCATTGAGTTCAATTCCACAAAAATGAGAACTTACCAATTTATCAATGGGACTTTCAAAAGTATGAAATTTGTCAAGTTCAATATGATCATCATAAATGATTGGTGATTCAATTTCACAATGGACTGGCACTGGATCCAATATTGACTCGGGAAAAGGATTGAAATCAGGTGAAGACACCAGAGTCATTATTGAATCAGAAAGTAGAATTGAATCACTAAGTTGAGGTTCATGATCATATTCATGCTCAAATTCAATTTCAGGAAAAGGATAACTTGCCAAAATGTCAATGGGATTTGAAGTGTGGACAAGTTCAGGTGGATGTGTTGAAATTGAATCTTGATGTTCAAAGTGACAAGAGTCCTGGGTCATATCAATAGAGTGTGGCATAGCTGAATTGGTCAAAGGTTGATAAGATAGAGTTTCCTCATTCCTATAAATGCTAACCAATTGACTCAATTGTGTTTTCATCCTATTGACAGACTCGGCAGATGATTTTTAGAATTTTAGTGCGGACTCTTGCAAGACTTTTATCCTCTTTTCTAGATATGATGTATCTACAAGTGGTTGTTCTAGAAAAGGAGTGTAGGAATCTTGGTTTCCAAAACAATAGGAGTCATGGGTCAAATTGATAGAGTTAGAGATATTTGAATTGGTCAAAGGTGGTGAAGAGAGAGTTTCTTCATTTTTAAAAATGTTGACCATTTCACTCAATTGTGTTTCTATTCTATCAACAGACTGAGAAGTAGATTCCTACAAGCTTTCCATTCTCTTTCTGAACTCAGATTTTTCTTCAATGGGAGGTTCAGAAAAAGGAGTATAGGAACAGAAATCGGGGAATGAATATTGTGGACAAGGTGAATATGGTGGACAAGGAGGTTGAAAATTTGACTCGGGGGACGTGAATCCCCATTGACTCTGTGACGAGTTGAAATTATTTTGGAAATTATAGTCATAAGAATGTGGGTATGGGTTGTATTGATTCGGATAAGGCCAACCCGGTGTATTTGGTTGGTGCATATTGTAAAACGCCGGGTTGGAATTATCCGAATAGAATGGGGTCGGTGTGAAATATGGACTCATATTTGGATTGAAAGAATTGTTATTGTTGAATTCCATTTCACAAAAAAAAATCACAAACAAAAAGAAAGAATCAAACAACAAACAAAAAGAAAACAAAAAATCAAAACCAAGCCTATAGAAGGGTTGACCTAGACCTAGCCGAGATGTCCCTAGGGGCTAACGTCTATCAAATTTTATTAGGGCTTGGGTTGTGTGAGTGGGGAGATGATTTTTGGGCTAAGGAAGGGTGATGAAATCCCACCTTATCTTGTATGGGTTTTGCCCTTAATTTCAATTTGTGCAAGTGTGCAATATAGACAAGAATATAACACAAAGCGATAAATCACCCACGTGTTTGTCCTATGCTATATGCAATGCCATATGTACATCTCCATCCAGATCACAACAACAGAACAAAATACAGTATATTGGAATTGAATTGACACGTGCCTAAATGCAAATGTCTAAACCGTTTTAAAAGCGTCCAAATATCGTATTTTAGTTCTTTAGCTTATTGTGGTGTGTAGGCAATCAAAGCAGAAAAAATAGCAGCACAAATCCACTAGCTATTACAATTCACACATCCCAGCACAACAAGATACACAATGTTCACAAAATGGTCGCGTTTTCGCGGCAAAAGTCGCGGTTGCGCGGCAGTTCTTTAAAAGCTGAGTCCCTGCTTTCAAGAGCAGGGAGATGCAAAGCTAGAGTTTATTCTGCAATGTTAAGCACTTGCAAAGATTGTCCTGCACACCAAAACAGAGAAGACAAATGTTAACAAAAACGTGAAAACAAAACCATTCCCTTCCCCGGCAACGGCGCCAAAAATTTGATCGGGGCGGAACTAGCACTCAAAAGTGTGTATTTATAAAATCAATGAAAAGCTCGAATGTGTGCTAATGTACCCTCGATAATTCCGTTATAGCATTGGCTTAACGGGTCGTATCCACAGGGAAGGGAGGCGATAGAAGCATTGACAGTCTCTATTCACGTTGTTTGTTAACAGTTCTTCTTTGTTAAAAGAATTAGGAAAGAAAAGAATGAAAAGGAAAGAAAATGAAATCCAGAATATGGTAGGTGAGGAGAGCGATGAAAACGGCGAAGAAAAACCAAAGAGAAGTGGTTTGGAAAACGAATAGAAAAGAAGATGGAACAAGGTTGAACTAAGAAGGCGATGAAAACAACGATGAAAAATGAATAAAAGAATTTTGGAAAATGATTTCTAAAACAAAGATAAAAGAAAACTCATGGCTACTAACTACTAATTGATCCACTAACCATGCTAACCTCTTCATGATAGTTGCCTCACATTTTGATCTTGAAAAGTCACCTAGAGGGGGGGGTGAATAGGTGACAATGCTAATCTATGAACTAAATGCGGAATTTAAAAACTTAATGCAAATTACACTCAAGTGCTATCAACAAGTGATGCACACAACCAAGCTAAGCAAATATGAATGAGCAATGTAAATAAATGTAAGGCACAAAGTAAAGAGAGAGTAGAGAGAGCCAATGAGTCAAGCGCAAACACAAAGATATGTTATCGAGGTTCGAGCACCCAGCTCTACATCCCCGCCTTCAACACACGAAGGATTTCCACTAGCTCGTCCACCTAGGACCCTTTACAAGGAGTACCCAACACTCCTCTCTTTACAACCTCCTCCCTGAGGCAAACTCCAACAATCACAACCTCCTCCTTGAGGAAAATATACAAACCAATACAACAAACTCCCAATCACCAACCAATACAAGGATCACCTCTCAACTAGAGGGATACAACCCAAAGCACAAAGCTAAGAAAAGATTGGGTTTCAACTTGGTGGTCACAACAACAACCACAAACAACTTCTTCTTTTCCCACACAAATATCCTATAGATATAGATAGTAGATTTTAGCTCAAGTGTGGAGAAAACCAAGGGATATGAAACCAGCAACTCAAAGAAAAACCTTTGGGAAACAAATGAAATCAAGATATAGAAGTTCAAACAAAAGCTTTTCCCAAAATCCCTTTTCTTTGGTTTTTCAAACCCTAATCAAAAACACAAAAGATTGTTCACTTTGAATCCAAAAACCTATTTTTCTTGCAGCAAAAACACCAGAGAGATAGAAAATTTTAGCCCAAAAACTCTTTTTGAAAAACTCTCTCAAATGGGATATTTATAGGCAATTTAGAAAACTAGCTGTTTACAGAATATTTGCCAGATTTACCCTGCCGGTCGACCGGCCCGGTCGACCGCCCAACGGTCAAATTCTGAACCGTTGTGGCTACCGGTCGACCGCCTCGGTCGACCGAGAATTCCTGAGAGCCAACAGCTCTCCGTCGGTCGACCGCTTCGGTCGACCGGCTACAGAGTCAGCCAGCGTGCACGTATCCGTGCACGTCGGTCGACCGGAACGGTCGACTAGCTTCTTTGGTGCGGTCGACCGTACCAGTCGACCGGCCAAGCCTGGCAGACAAAAACAGGTCTGAAATCTGGGGAAAAATATTATAATAAATCCCACAAAATCTCTAAAATTCCACAAAAATAGTTTTATCATTTTATATTGAAATACAAACTTGTGTTAAAAATCCTAACACAAATTTCAAACATATTTGACTATTTTTGTGTCATAGAAATTTTGCCAAAAACCAAAAACCGTATTTTCTAAAACCTTGTATTTTGAATAGAAAATACACATTGTCTAAAACTTATCCATGATACAAAAATATGATATTTAAACACTTTGAAGCATATTGTATATAAATAGTAATTCAATATACAAGAAACATATATATATATATATATCATGATTTTTGTCATTAAGTCCAAAAATATGTTTTGTTGTAAATACCAAAACATAAAACACATGGAATAGATTATCAAACAAAGTTTGTCTAAACAATTGAAGCATGCATGTATATAGAACAAATCTAATATACATAAACCATGTAAACTTGTTTTGATAAAAAATCTATTCATGAAAACCAAGATCGGTTAAACCTAAAACCGAAAATCAAAACATGAAAGGTGTGTGTTGTGAACTTGAGCTTATCATACTATTCTAATCTTTACAATTAGGATCTAAACCCAAACTAAAACTATGGATACCTAAGTCTTCTTGTAGAGCGCAATCTCCAAGCTAAAGCGCAATCTCCAAGTAGGCTCGATCCAAAAACTCTTGATTCACCGAGCAAGTGCAATGTATGATCTTTGATGCGCGGGCTCTTGAATCAACATGTGCAAGCTTCCAATTCATCTTGTTGAAGCTAAACACCAACTAATATCTTAATTAATAAACTGAAACTAAAATCACAAGATAATTAGTACACATAACTACATGAGTTAATCATCATCAAAACTAGAGTGGAAGGCCTTTGGGCCAACAATCTCCCCCTTTTTGATGATGACAAAACTCATGGAGTTATATATGCATGGATTAAAGTAAAGCTTCAAAGAAGCTCCCCTTAACTCATGCATAACAATAAAACATATAAGATATGCAATGAATGTTCTTAAAACACATATAAACATGCCCTTGATACCAATTAAAATGAAACATAAAACATGCACATAAAGCATGCATAGACATGCATATAAACAAGGCTTCTTTTCATCAAATGTAAACTATATGCAAACACAAATATGCATATAAAACTCAAATTCTTCTCCCCCTTTTTGTCAATCATCAAAAAGGGTTAAAAATAAAAGCAAAAACAATAAATTTTTCTCCCCCTTTTTGTTCAAAGCAAAGAACTAATAAAGGGTTAAATCAAATATGATACCAAAAAAAAATGTGGCAATGAAGTGTATATTAATACCAATTAAATCAATTGAAATAAAAACGAGAACATATACCAATTGAAAACACAAATAAAATGAAAATCTTGATACCAATTAGTAAGTAAACAAATAACCTACCAATTGTAAACAAACAAACTAGATACCAATTTTGGAATTAAACAATACTAATTTTGAATTTCCTTAAAAACAAATCTT
Source organism: Agave tequilana (assembly GCA_038442645.1). NCBI lineage: Eukaryota > Viridiplantae > Streptophyta > Magnoliopsida > Asparagales > Asparagaceae > Agave > Agave tequilana. The sequence goes on along the minus strand of JAVJIF010011157.1, from coordinate 27,274 downwards.
GATACCAAATGAAAAAAACACAAGATACCAATTTGAAAAATGAAATACTAGTTTTCTCCCCCTTTATGAAATACCAAATGAAAATATGCATATGCTTGAAATAAGATACCAATTGAAAATTAAATCAATTGGAAATTTGCTTTAACATTGTTTCAATTTGAAAAGATCAAGCTAAGCATAAACAAAATTTGTGATATCTTGAAGCACGAATAAATCATCTATATATGTATGTAAAAGATAGATATCAATTGAAATTTGATACTATATGAAGTGCAAGCATACATATATAAAATACAAACATATATGAGTATATAAAAAAAAATGTCACATTGATACCAATTGAAAGAGTTCAATGATACCAATTGAAACAACAATAAATACAAGTGTATATCTCATATAACCTACCACCCAATCATGGTTCAAGATAAAAAAAAAGGATTTTCATTATAAAGCATACAAGAACATGATCTCCCATCCAACCACCCTTTATGGTAGGGGTTTTCAAAAATAGATTTGAAATTATAGTATGTTTGAAAATATCTACCAAAATGAAGAATATCGCAACTAGTTAAATGGAGGGTAAACTAGTACGAAATCCTTCAAGTAAGGAATAATAAAAATATTTTTTATGAAGACGCATGTAAACCACATGGCACTAAAACACTCAAAATCCATATAGCACAATTTGTACTCATGAAAACTAAGTCATGAGAAAACATTAAATAAGGTGAGTGTACAAGTGTTGTGTGACACATATCATCATGAAAATGGACAATCAAGCTCGATTGAAATTCCTTTAAAATATGAACACATGAAAAACTAAATCTTCACTACTAAAGGAAATTTCCTCAATGACACGAAAATCATCATAACGAATTAAACTCCAAGGCATATGTATGTTTTGACAAAACAAAAGTATACATACATATCCCTAAACACAATTGAGTCTAAAATATAGATTTGCATGAAAAGCAAATGACTCAAGGGGCATACATGTATATCTTAAGGTTTGGCAAAATAGACATATACATGAAGTGAAAACACATCAAAAATAGGAATACATGTTTGAATGCATGAATCATCAAAACTAGACTATACTAGAACATCTAATGGGTACAAATAGGCATCCAAGCACAAACATATATAAAGGTTAATTTGTGGCCCATTCTATGTACAAGTATAAATCCTAGTTTTAATAAAAACTAACATCTAAGCATATATCCAAAACATTAAGCATAAAACGAGTCATAAATCAACAATATTCAAAAAAAATTGATCATTATGTAAATCCACATGCTATAAAAATCATAATATCAAAACAATTGTGAAAACACAAATTATGGATTCATCTAAACAATGGAGATATCAAATTGCAATGCATGCATAGCAATAAACACACTATTCAAAACATGAATCATTAAAATGAAAGTCATATACAATCATGAACATCAAATGATCATTATGCATATGCATGTGCACTAGATCTAGAGCATACATGTTAGTTTAAACAAGGTGAGACACTAAGTATAGATCCATATGAAGCATGGGTGCTCAAGTAGCTAAACATGTACAACCTTAATCTAATGAACATGGCACAAGCATAACAAAACACAACATGCCAAAAAAAAAAAGATGAACGTAAAAAGCATGTAAACACTAAATGGAGTAAGGGATTGTTACCAAACCGAAGGGGCAACTCTCCATGTCTCCAAAACACGATGGTCCTCCCACCAAATCTCCTTGAGAGTGAAGCATCCAAATGGTTCTCCTTTTAGCTTAGAATGCATCCACCTCAAGGCACCAATACCCTCACGTGACGCGAGAGCCTCCACCTACATCAAACATCAAAGAGGTGGATCTTGGTACCCATTTCTTTATGGGTCCACGGGGGTTAGTATCTTTTCTAACCCAAACATAATTAGTTGCTAAATTTTCATGATAAATGCGATCATAACAAAATCTAGCAAGGTGGCCTTTTCGACCACAATGTGTACATGTGTACACGTGAGCATACATATGATGGTGGTGATCATGAAAAGCATGTGTATGCCTAGATGGGTGTGCATGCAAGGTTGGAACTTATTTCTTGCGAACCAAGGTTTCCAATCGTGTGTGATTCATGGCACAATGGCTCAAAGTGGAGCCCAAATAATCAACACTTTTCTTCAAATTGTTTATATCATTTTCTATGCTAGAAGACAAAGTGGAACATGCTATAGGAGTGCAAGAAGTAGAAGCTACACTAGCATGACAAACATGAATATCAATCTCATTTTGTAAAGATTTATTTTTAATCAAAACCAAATCCAATTCTTTTGTAATTGAATCAATTTTATTTTTCAAAGTAAGATTTTCTTTGAAAACAAGATCCAATCTAGAAGACAAAACCTCATTGTGTTCTACAACATCATCAAAACCATTTTTGTTTTTCAAATCTTCAATCTCTTTAAGTGCAAGTTCAAGTTGAGATTGTAGTGAGTCACGTTCACTAGTGATCTCTTCTTTTTCTTGCAAAATCACTTCAAAATTAGAACATAAATCCTTTAATTCATTTTTCAAAACAAGATTATTCTCTTTCAACAAATTATGTTTTTTCAAGAATTTTTCAAGCTTAGAAGCAAGTTCAATATTTAAATTTTGAACCTCAAAACATCCATGGCAATAAGAGCTAGAGCTATCATGTATTTGAGAGTCCGATTGTACCTCATGGGAGTCATTCCCATATGCCATGAAACAAGGCTCTTCGGATACATCTCTCCTAGATCTCCTCATATTGTTGATGATCCTTGGAAGCTCCGGAGATGTCAAGACGCTCCAAACTGCAAAAGCCGAGTTAAAACTCTCAAAAACAAGTAAGAGATTATTATCAAAAGATGCTCTAAGTGTTTGAAGTGCAAGTGCATTGGCCTTCTTATGCTTACTAGTATTTGGGAGGGCTTCTATGGTGATGGCTTGATAAACTAGATGACCTAGTGTTTTTAAATATCTAGTCATGTTAACTTTCCAAGAGTCAAGTCTAGTATGGTCAAACATAGGAGGGCTAGCCATGAGAGCAAACTAGTATCAGTGCAAAAAAATGCAAAGAAGATTAGCAAACCAAGATCACTCCTAGGTGGTTAAACCTAAATATCAGGAGCACTAGCTCTGATACCAATTGAAAAGTCACCTAGAGGGGGGGTGAATAGGTGACAATGCTAATCTATGAACTAAATGCGGAATTTAAAAACTTAATGCAAATTACACTCAAGTGCTATCAACAAGTGATGCACACAACCAAGCTAAGCAAATATGAATGAGCAATGTAAATAAATGCAAGGCACAAAGTAAAGAGAGAGTAGAGAGAGCCAATGAGTCAAGCGCAAACACAAAGATATGTTATCGAGGTTCGAGCACCCAGCTCTACATCCCCGCCTTCGACACACGAAGGATTTCCACTAGCTCGTCCACCTAGGACCCTTTACAAGGAGTACCCAACACTCCTCTCTTTACAACCTCCTCCCTGAGGCAAACTCCAACAATCACAACCTCCTCCTTGAGGAAAATATACAAACCAATACAACAAACTCCCAATCACCAACCAATACAAGGATCACCTCTCAACTAGAGGGATACAACCCAAAGCACAAAGCTAAGAAAAGATTGGGTTACAACTTGGTGGTCACAACAACAACCACAAACAACTTCTTCTTTTCTCACACAAATATCCTATAGATATAGATAGTAGATTTTAGCTCAAGTGTGGAGAAAACCAAGGGATATGAAACCAGCAACTCAAAGAAAAACCTTTGGGAAACAAATGAAATCAAGATATAGAAGTTCAAACAAAAGCTTTTCCCAAAATCCCTTTTCTTTGGTTTTTCAAACCCTAATCAAAAACACAAAAGATTGTTCACTTTGAATCCAAAAACCTATTTTTCTTGCAGCAAAAACACCAGAGAGATAGAAAATTTTAGCCCAAAAACTCTTTTTGAAAAACTCTCTCAAATGGGATATTTATAGGCAATTTAGAAAACTAGCCGTTTACAGAATATTTGCCAGATTTACCCTGCCGGTCGACCGGCCCGGTCGACCGCCCAACGGTCAAATTCTGAACCGTTGTGGCTACCGGTCGACCGCCTCGGTCGACCGAGAATTCCTGAGAGCCAACAGCTCTCCGTCGGTCGACCGCTTCGGTCGACCGGCTACAGAGTCAGCCAGCGTGCACGTATCCGTGCACGTCGGTCGACTGGAACGGTCGACTGGCTTCTTTGGTGCGGTCGACCGTACCAGTCGACCGGCCAAGCCTGGCAGACAAAAACAGGTCTGAAATCTGGGGAAAAAATATTATAATAAATCTCACAAAATCTCTAAAATTCTACAAAAATAGTTTTATCATTTTATATTGAAATACAAACTTGTGTTAAAAATCCTAACACAAATTTCAAACATATTTGACTATTTTTGTGTCATAGAAATTTTGCCAAAAACCAAAAACCGTATTTTCTAAAACCTTGTATTTTGAATAGAAAATACACATTGTCTAAAACTTATCCATGATACAAAAATATGATATTTAAACACTTTGAAGCATATTGTATATGAATAGAAATTCAATATACAAGAAACATATATATATATCATGATTTTTGTCATTAAGTCCAAAAATATGTTTTGTTGTAAATACCAAAACATAAAACACATGGAATAGATTATCAAACAAAGTTTGTCTAAACAATTGAAGCATGCATGTATATAGAACAAATCTAATATACATAAACCATGTAAACTTGTTTTGATAAAAAATCTATTCATGAAAACCAAGATCGGTTAAACCTAAAACCGAAAATCAAAACATGAAAGGTGTGTGTTGTGAACTTGAGCTTATCATACTATTCTAATCTTTACAATTAGGATCTAAACCCAAACTAAAACTATGGATACCTAAGTCTTCTTGTAGAGCGCAATCTCCAAGCTAGAGCGCAATCTCCAAGTAGGCTCGATCCAAAACTCTTGATTCACCGAGCAAGTGCAATGTATGATCTTTGATGCGCGGGCTCTTGAATCAACATGTGCAAGCTTCCAATTCATCTTGTTGAAGCTAAACACCAACTAATATCTTGATTAATAAACTGAAACTAAAATCACAAGATAATTAGTACACATAACTACATGAGTTAATCATCATCAAAACTAGAGTGGAAGGCCTTTGGGCCAACAGATCCTCGGCCACCATTAATCCTTGGCTTCAAGAGACGATACAAAACATGGCGCGTAGATGGTTCATCACAATCAAAACATGCATCAAGATCAAGCTAATACAAGCATCAACTCATCAACAATTAAAAGAAAGCATGAAATAAAAGAGAGTTAGCTTGGTTAGCAAGTTAGCAAGTTAGATGTTAGAACCCATCATCTTTGGTCATCAATGGCTCTTGCAAGAACAAGGCCTTATGGAGGCTACCCGATTCATGTGGATTATCAAGTAAATGGTTAGATGGTTAGTGGTTAGTTGTTAGATTGCCATGAGAAGAAAAGTTAGCCAGAAATCATGTAGAAGATGAAGGAGATTACATTGGAAGAGAAAGGAGGCACCTTTACATAGACTGTCACCATCTATTACATCAATCCCTCTTTATCTCTCTCTCTATGAATCACTCAGCCCTACTACAATGATCTAAAAAAGAAATGAAAATACAAGAGAAATGAAAAGCACCTACCTACACTACACTAAACTTCTCCTAGAATCAGAACCTACTCCTAAAAACAAAGACTGCTTGTGCTGTGGCCCTATGCAGGGCTATTTATAGGCCAAAGATGCTTCCAGAAGACGAGGCGGGGCCACGCGTCAAAAATCGACGCGTGGCTCCACTAACAGGCCGCGGATCCGCGGTAAGAGCCGCGGATCCGCGGCCAAACCAGGGAGAGAGCTCCCTGGTTTTGGTTCAGAGATCCGTCGGGCTTCGAGGCGCTTCCTGGTATATTCCGTTTCTGGTAATTTCGTCCGCATATTCGTCTGATGTGCGCAAGAGGCTAGGTTCATTGTATCTTCTAGATAATCCCTTGCTTGGCCTCCAAGTAATGCGGATTTAATTATCCTAAATTGGGTTTAATTAAGCTCTTATTACGCCTTTGCCCTTGAACTTTGGATTTACCTATAATAAAGACCAAAACACGGTTTAGACCGATAATTTATTCATAAATTGGTGGGAAATGTGATATAATAATGCATAATCATAGACTAATTAAGCTGGATACATGTGCCTCAAGAAGCATAAGTATTCATGCCTAAAGGTGAGTAAATAAAATAAAGTCCTTAGTTTTGGGCCTAGTTCACTCGACTTTGAGTCCGCGGGGTGTTTTCTCACCTGGTGCCCTAAAGCCAACCGTTTTGGGAGTCATCGACTTTAAGTTCACTACATGGGTGGATTAGAAAGCCTAATAAAACTAAAGAAATATGATATATGTATTAACACATCTAATAGTCAATTAGTTAGGTATGAGGGCCTCAAGAAGCCTTGATACTTACACAAAAGAAAATTAGATGAGTTCTACATGCTAAAAAAAAAAAATTATTAACACATCTAATAGTCAATTAGTTAGGTATGAGGGCCTCAAAAAGCCTTGATGCTTACACGAAAGAAAATTAGATGAAGTTATAAAAATAATAAAGAGACATGAGAGTCCAAGTTAAGGAATTCCTAGCAAAGTTACAAGGATGCATATGATTTTTGGTAACAAAAAGACTATACAAACATTCAATTATGATCCTTACCTAAAATGAATAACAATTGACTTTATTAAGACTAAGTTTAAGAATGAATAAAAATGATGATCCTAAAAACTTATAGATTACTTAGTTTTTTTAAAAGTATTTCAAATATTTTCCTTTTTATGGATTTTGTGGGTGTAATCCGCTGAAAACCCTCACGAGACAACACTCGTCCTTTAGGGTAACCTAGGGGTTTAATGGCTTGTTGCACATGCTAAGTGCAACCGTGATTCCTACGAAAGTGAGTTAGGTTAGATTAATTTTTCTTTTTCTCTTTGATTTTTACTCGAGGACGAGCAAAAAGATAAGTGTGGGGGTGTGATTGGTAGTGAAAAGTGCATTTTTATCATGACATTTACTATCACATTTTCATATTTATTCCTATAATTCTGCACATTTACTAATATTTTATTATTTATTGTGTGCAGGCCTTGAGTAAATAAAAATAAAAGAATAAAGCCTTAAAAGAAGCCCAAAAGCCCATGTCCAAGCCCAAGTGAAAAATTGCAATTATCAAATGTCAAAGTTGCAATTACCAATTGCATGAATTGCAAATATTAAAAGAAGAGTAAAGGGATGGACTTCTACTAAATCCTAAATGCTTGCAGGATGAGGATAAAAAGAGTGCAAGAGATGAAATTCGTTTAAAAGATATGGGAAGATTTGAGATCTAGGGTAACTTGCTTCCCAAGTTATCCCGAAATCTCAAGATGAAGAGTCAGGATACAATTTCCAGAAGGATAAACCAGATGGACGGACCAGAGGATGCCACGCGAGAAAGCGCGCGGCATTTGGCTACAAAAGTGCCGCGTTTCCGCGGCAAATTTCCCGTTTCCGTGGCAATCCTGAGGCGGTTGGCGATGCGTTTTCGTCGAGGAGTTGTACTGGGACTCTACTTCCTATATCTTCTATAAATACCCCTGCAGAGCAACAGAGAAGGGGCGTCCAGAGGCAGAGCCAGAGGGCCAAATCTAGGGTTTTAGGTTTTCTTCTTCTAGTTTAGATTTTCTTTTCTCTTTTGTAATTTCTATTTTTCCTTTTTGTAAACTGAGAGGAGATGATGTTCTCATGGAGGAAGGAGATCTACTTGTACTGAGGGTGACAATCGGTGTAAGTTTTGCTTTTCCGCCATTGTTAAATAAATCGAATCGAGGTTCGTTCTTTTTTATTATGTTATGTTCTTTTATTCTTGTTGATTCTTGTGTATCTCAGTTTTTGTTTTCTTCTATTGTTATTTCTCTCTAATGTTTTGTGAACCGTGAGATCTGATTGCTTCGAGACTGCCTAGCCAAAGAAGAGCACTTGATGGCTTATGGAGATGAACAATCCTTCTTTAGATTGTCTTTTCTTTTCATAGTGTAGGTAGCGAAGGTGGACGATCCTATACGCCATACTTGCACGCCTTCCAAGACAGGGTAAGTCGTCGCGAACAGATCAAAGGTAAGCAAGGTAGAAGAGGTTTGTACGTGTTAATAGTTTCTTTCTTTTTATTTCTTTAGTTTAGATCTCACACTACCATATTCTCAATTTCTTTTCTTCACTTCCATTGTAAATATCACTTCTTCTTCTCCATCTTCTTTCTTTCTAACTTAACATTAAAATAATAAAAACTTTAGAGATAACTTATTGACAAGCTTCCATCGCTAGTCCCTCCCTGAGGATCACGACCCGCATAGCCTTTGCTACAGCGGATAGTATTGAGCACCTTGTACATCTTGTTCTAAATCTAATATTCCTTATTTTGTGTGCAGGTAAATATCAATCAAAACATTGGCGCCGTTGCCGGGGAGGGACGGTAAGTTTTTCTCTAAAAATAAAATTCTTTTTTAACTAATTCTTTTATTCTTTCTGTTTGCAGGTTTGGAGAACAGGGAAACTGACAGCAGAAGTGGACATATAGCAACTCTGTACCTCTGCCCTCGAAGGCAGAGCACAAGAGCCTACTTCAAAGCCGCGGAAACGCGGCAATTGCCGCGAAACCGCGGCCTGAGTAGTTCCCTACTGATCCATCTTTTTGCAGGTTGCTGCAAATTACAATATCTGTCTACTGCTCTGTTAAACTTTGTTCTGTGATAACCCTGCTTACTGCTAATTAATCAACAGTAAAATACTTGTTGTTAAAGTTAAAAATTGATTAGACGTTTGCATATTAGGCACGTGTCTTTTCAATTCCTTTATTTTTACTGTTGAAGAGTGCTGGAGCAAGGTACGTACGCATTGCATGTAGAATAGGACTATCTCTTGGTTGATTTTCATGCTTTGAGTGAATCTTATTTATATATCTTGTACACTTGCACAAAAATATCTTAAGGGCATAACCCATTAACAAGATAAGGTGGGGATTTCATCACCCTTCCTTAGCCCAAAAATCATATCCCAAGCACTCACTAACCCAAGCCTAATTTAAAATTAGTAGACGTTGGCCCTAGGGACACCTCGGACTCAATTAGGAGATTATCCTAAGGGGAACAGTGTTGGAAGTTGACTCCTGCCAAATCAGTGTCTAGGAAGGGGATTGAGGGCCGAAAGCCCGAAGATTGGTGGTTATTTAATTAAGGAACGTCTTTGACGGAAAACCTCCCACCACTCTTGCCCTGACCTGGCTGATTAACTTGTGGTCAAAGTCTGCACCCTACCTCCCGTGGACAGTCTAACCAGTTCGGAGTCGTCTAGGTCATAGGTCTACCCTAACTTAGGTTAGAATTTTTTTTCTTTTTGTTTGTTTATTTGTTTGTTTTCTCTTTTTTTTTGTGTGTTTGTGTGATATGGCATATAACAATTTTTCCAATTTTAATCCATATTACACACCTTTTTCGGATATTACCAACCCGGCATATCATAATTTTGACCAACCTAGTGTGCCGGAATGGTCTTATCCGAATGACTATAACCCATGCCCCCCATTTTATGACCATAATTTTCATACTTTCAACTCTTCACAGAGTTCATGGGGTTTCGCTTCCCCCGAGTCCAATTTTCAACCGACTTGTCCTCCGTCTCCACCTTGTCCACAATATTCCCAAGATTCATACTCAGATCCACCCATTCAGAATAGAAAACCATCTATCCGGGAAATGATGAGTATGCACGAGTCCAAGCAACAACCACCATCAATCTTAGACATAATGATGCGTGAGTCCACCGACTCACAACTTCATCACGATTACACTTCCTTTTTCCAAGTCCAATCACAAAAGAGGCTTGAAGCCATGACTCAGGCTAGATTAGCCCGTGATCATGATATAGATATGATGGTTCAATCTTTGTGTTCTCACCGTCCGGCCAATTCTAATATCGCTGACCACTCTCTTAGAGCCGACGAACCAAGTTGCTTTGGACAACAAGATTCTAATTCAGTGCCATCATGTGAACTTGCCGAAACTTCAAATTTTGATAACTTGGCAAGTTTTTCCTTTCCTGAAATAGATCTTGAGCATGAATATGATCATGAACCCCAACTTGATGATTCAATTTTGCTTCCTGATTCAATAATGACTCCGGTGTCTCCACCTGATTTCACTTCTTCCGACTCAACATTGGATCCTGTTCCAATTCATCATGAAATTAAATCACCCATTTTTGATGATCATATTGAACTTGACCAATTTTGCAATTTTGAAAGTCCCATGGATAAATTGGCAAGTTCTCATTTTTATGAAATTGAACCCAATGAGATATGTGACCTAGATTCTCAAATCTGTGATCAAGTTCAAATTCTCGAATCATTATTGACTCCTGTTTTGTTACCCGACTTAGATAATCTTTTAGAGTCAGTTTTGATTCCCACACCTATCATTCCTGAACTTGAATCACCAACATTGAGTCACATTCCATTATGGAAAGATTATTGTGTACTTGAGCTTCAACTTATTGATTTGGACCCACTTCCTGAACCTAGCCCGACTCCTGAACCATTACTTGATTTAAGTTTCTTTCCTAAGTCGGTATTCGTTCCCGTACTTCCCACGTCCAAGTCAATAATTCCATCTTTTCATACTCCATTTTGGACAAGGAGGTTGACACAATTGACTCTGAAATTTATTATGAAATTTGGAAATTTGATGGGGTGGAAATTTTAAAAAATAATTATACATACATTTTAGTGGGTTATATAAGAAAAATTTCTGGTGAGTTTCACCAAATATCACATTATCTTGTTTGGGCCGCCTTTCATAGACCAATTAGACCACTACCGGAACCACCACCTTGAGGTAACTTCTGCCTTCCCTTGTTCTTTTTCATGCATATATGCATTCATTCATACATTGAGGACAATGCATGAGATAAGTATGGGGGTAGGCTTTACTAACATACTAACATAGTTAGAAACTAACAAAAATCTGCTAATAAAAAAAAAACTTATAAAAAGGACAATATTTTGACTTATCTTTTGAAAGAAATCTAAGTTAGTTTTAAGAATTAGGAAAATCATGATTAGGATTTCTAAAAACTTGGTCAAAATAATTAAATTGTTTAAATTTTAGGTATAGGAGGAGAAATTGAATAATTAATTAGTCTTGATTTTTACCTTAATGAAATTTGCATACCTAATGCATATCTAGGATTCTAAGACAAAGACCCTTGTGCCTCATATATATAAAAAAAAAAAAAATTATCAATCACTAATTAAGCTGGATACATGTGCCTTAAGAAGCATAAGTATTCATGCCTAAAGGTGAGTAAATAAAATAAAGTCCTTAGTTTTGGGGCCTAGTTCACTCGACTTTGAGTCCGCGGGGTGTTTTCTCACCTGGTGCCCTAAAGCCAACCGGTTTGGGAGTCATCGACTTTAAGTTCACTACATGGGTGGATTAGAAAGCCTAATAAAACTAAAGAAATATGATATATGTATTAACACATCTAATAGTCAATTAGTTAGGTATGAGGGCCTCAAGAAGCCTTGATACTTACACAAAAGAAAATTAGATGAGTTCTACATGCTAAAAAAAAAAAATTATTAACACATCTAATAGTCAATTAGTTAGGTATGAGGGCCTCAAAAAGCCTTGATGCTTACACGAAAGAAAATTAGATGAAGTTATAAAAATAATAAAGAGACATGAGAGTCCAAGTTAAGGAATTCCTAGCAAAGTTAAAAGGATGCATATGATTTTTGGTAACAAAAAGACTATACAAACATTCAATTATGATCCTTACCTAAAATGAATAACAATTGACTTTATTAAGACTAAGTTTAAGAATGAATAAAAATGATGATCCTAAAAACTTATAGATTACTTAGTTTTTTTAAAAGTATTTCAAATATTTTCCTTTTTATGGATTTTGTGGGTGTAATCCGCTGAAAACCCTCACGAGACAACACTCGTCCTTTAGGGTAACCTAGGGGTTTAATGGCTTGTTGCACATGCTAAGTGCAACCGTGATTCCTACGAAAGTGAGTTAGGTTAGATTAATTTTTCTTTTTCTCTTTGATTTTTACTCGAGGACGAGCAAAAAGATAAGTGTGGGGGGTGTGATTGGTAGTGAAAAGTGCATTTTTATCATGACATTTACTATCACATTTTCATATTTATTCCTATAATTCTACACATTTACTAATATTTTATTATTTATTGTGTGCAGGCCTTGAGTAAATAAAAATAAAGAATAAAGCCTTAAAAGAAGCCCAAAAGCCCATGTCCAAGCCCAAGTGAAAATTGCAATTATCAAATGTCAAAGTTGCAATTACCAATTGCAAGAATTGCAAATATTAAAAGAAGAGTAAAGGGATGGACTTCTACTAAATCCTAAATGCTTGCAGGATGAGGATAAAAAGAGTGCAAGAGATGAAATTCGTTTAAAAGATATGGGAAGATTTGAGATCTAGGGTAACTTGCTTCCCAAGTTATCCTGAAATCTCAAGATGAAGAGTCAGGATACAATTTCCAGAACGATAAACCCAGATGGACGGACCAGAGGATGCCACGCGAGAAAGCGCGTGGCATTTGGCTACAAAAGTGCCGCGTTTCCGCGGCAAATTTCCCGTTTCCGCGGCAATCCTAAGGCGGTTGGCGATGCGTTTTCGTCGAGGAGTTGTACTGGGACTCTACTTCCTATATCTTCTATAAATACCCCTGCAGAGCAACAGAGAAGGGGCGTCCAGAGGCAGAGCCAGAGGGCCAAATCTAGGGTTTTAGGTTTTCTTCTTCTAGTTTAGATTTTCTTTTCTCTTTTGTAATTTCTATTTTTTCCTTTTTGTAAACTGAGAGGAGATGATGTTCTCATGGAGGAAGGAGATCTACTTGTACTGAGGGTGACAATCGGTGTAAGTTTTGCTTTTCCGCCATTGTTAAATAAATCGAATCGAGGTTCGTTCTTTTTTATTATGTTATGTTCTTTTATTCTTGTTGATTCTTGTGTATCTCAGTTTTTGTTTTCTTCTATTATTATTTCTCTCTAATGTTTTGTGAACCGTGAGATCTGATTGCTTCGAGACTGCCTAGCCAAAGAAGAGCACTTGATGGCTTATGGAGATGAACAATCCTTCTTTAGATTGTCTTTTCTTTTCATAGTGTAGGTAGCGAAGGTGGACGATCCTATACGCCATACTTGCACGCCTTCCAAGACAGGGTAAGTCGTCGCGAACAGATCAAAGGTAAGCAAGGTAGAAGAGGTTTGTACGTGTTAATAGTTTCTTTTTATTTCTTTAGTTTAGATCTCACACTACCATATTCTCAATTTCTTTTCTTCACTTCCATTGTAAATATCACTTCTTCTTCTCCATCTTCTTTCTTTCTAACTTAACATTAAAATAATAAAAACTTTAGAGATAACTTATTGACAAAGCTTCCATCGCTAGTCCCTCCCTGAGGATCAAGACCCGCATAGCCTTTGCTACAGCGGATAGTATTGAGCACCTTGTACATCTTGTTCTAAATCTAATATTCCTTATTTTGTGTGCTGATTGGTAGTCAAAAGTGCATTTTTATCATCATATTTACCATCACATTTTCATATTTATTCATTTAATTCTGCACATTTATTAATAATTTGTAATTTATTGTGTGCAGGCCTCGAATTATTATTTTAACAATAAATAAAGCTTAAGAGCCCAAAAGCCCAGATCCAAGCCCATATTTGAAGCCCAAGAGTCAAAGTGCAAATATCAGATTGTCAAAGTGCAAATATACAAGGGCTAAAGTTGCAATTATTAAAGATGAGGGAAGGATAGAATTCTACCCAACCCTAAACTCTTGCAGGATGAGCATAAAAGCCAAAGATGAGAAGGAAATTCGTTTAAAAGAGATTGGGAGAATACAAAATCTAGATAACTTGATTTTCAAGTTATATCCATATCCCAATATTAAGAGCCAGGATCATACTTCCAGAAGCAGGCGCCCAGATGGACGAACCAGGAGAGACCACGCGCCAAAGCGCGTGGCCAGAAGCCACTAAAGTGCCGCAAATCTGCGGCAAAAGCCGCAGAATTGCGGCAATCCGAGCTTATCTCTGGACCAATTTTTGTGGGCTGCTTTATCCGGGACTCTTCTCTCTTCTGCACCTATAAATACCCCCTGCAGTGCAACGTACAGAGCGTCCAGAGGCGAGCCAAGGGCCAAAAGCTAGGGTTTAGTTTTCTTTCTAGGTTAGATTTTATTTTCGTTTTTATTTTGTAAACTTTGTAACTGAGAGTGGAGGAAACTTTCATGGAGGATGGAGTCTTCGCTTGTACTGAGGTGACAGCGGTATAAGCCCGCTTATCTTCCATTGTTAATGAAATCAGTTTAAGGTTCGTTTTTGTTATTATTTTATGTTTTTCATCTCTTGTTTATTCTTGTGCTTCTATGTTCCTATTTTCTTTCTTCTATGTGTTCTCTAATGCCTTGTGAACAATGAGACCCAACTGCTTTGAGACTGCCTAGCCAACGAAGATCCCTTGATGGCTTATGGCGATGAACATCCTATATGCCATACTTGCAAGTCTTCCGAGAAAAGGTAAATCATCGCACGGATCAAAGGTAAGCAGGCTGAAGAGGTTCGTACGTGTTTTCTTTCTTTTCTTCCTTTAGTTTAGATCCACATCTTCCTAAATTCTTCTCTTCCACTTCACTGTAAATACCACCCATTGTAAATACCACTTCCTTTCTAATTTAACTAATAAAAATAAAAACTTTAGAGAAACTTGCTTAACGCTTCCATCGCAGTCCCTCCCTGAGGATCACGACCCGCATAGCCTTGCTACAGCAGATTAGAATTGAGAACTTGCACATCCTATTCTTAAAACTAAAATACTACATTTTGTGTGCAGGAAAACAAGGTCAACAAACTGGGGGAATCCACACGCTCCAAGCTTGATCAGCATTATTTTATACCATTTTTATACTCCTAATTATCTATTATTTGTATATAAATAATGCTACTTGGGTATATTTGATTATATTTTGCAGGGAATAGGTAAAAGAAAAAAGAGGAATCCGAATACTTTCAGCAATTAAATGCCGCAATTTGTAAAAGATTGGAGGATGCTTTTTGAGCATGCTGCGGTATTTTGATCATAACTTTGGCTACAGAATCTCAAAAATAGTCATCCAGGTGTCTACGGAAAGAGAATCCAAAGATATACAATTTTGCTGTTGATAACTTTTGCTGATTTGACTGTTTGAATGCCCGTATTGGCCATTTATAGAATCAGCCTGAAACAAAACTGAATTAATATGTAATATTTTTTTATCTGAGGGGGTTTTTTGTAAATATTCCTTATTATATAAGGAATACAAAGGGCTGCTGTATGGAGGCAGCGGGTGATCTAGGTTTTAGGTTTATTTTTATTTTTTCTTTGTTTACGAAAAGAGGAGGCTGTCTTTTTTTTTGTTTCATTGGAGAGTATTTTTTTTAGGGATTATTTTTTAGGGTTTTGTTTTTGTTTATATAATTGGGGCTGGTTCTTGTAGCAAAGAGTTTTGTTAAATATTATATATGATTTTGAATGCTTTGATCATGGTGGCCTTGTATCTCTTTCTGTTGATTGCATCTGCCATTTAATGCCTCCATCATAAGCAGTTGCACTTTGGGTTCCGCGCGAGGAGAAAAGTCCGCCACTGTAAGGTAAAGTTTTTTATTTATTTATTTATTTTAGTTAGTTTCATTAGTTTAATTAATTAGAGTTTCAGTTAATTGTTTAATTAAACTTAGATAATCTTAAACTAATTTAATTAGTTCAGTTATTGTTAATTTGATCATGAGTAGCTAATTTGTTGCAAGCGCTTAGGGGAGATGAACCTAGATTTAATTCTTATGGACCGAGTCATTCTCCTATTTATGACGTATGCACACCAATTGACCTACTACTTTTAGGAAATTAATTTCTAGAATAACTGGATATTTGACAGGCTATGTATCGGGGGTTAATGGTCCATGCTTAGGGTCTGTTGCATTTATGTTATCTGTTTAACTTAGTTAATTCATCTTTGATGGACTATGTAACATGATAATAGCTTGTGCTTAAATCTAGCGTTCAGAATTAATGTGCCTCTTAGACATAGAGATTTGGTGTGTATTACAAACTAGTATGGAGACCAAAATTGTCCGCTTGATGCTCGTTTAGGGGATTCGATCCTAGGTGCTTGACCTTTCTTTACTATAATTAGTTCACATAGCTCACAAAATCCCTAAATCTTTTGATCCATTCGTGTAGAAGTGTCATAACCAAAAGAACCACCTGTCCCTGTAGACCGACCCTCAAGTGCTACATCGAACGACCGTGCGCTTGCGGTAATTTTAAAACGAGGAGACAGAATCTCCCCATCAAGTTTTTGGCGCCGTCCCCGGCAACGGCGGCAATTTGTTGATTGAGTTTTCCTGCACACAAATATGAATATTAGATCTGAGAATTAAAGGTGTGCGAGGTGCTCAATACTAATCCGCGGTAGCAAGGCTATACGGGTCGTGATCCTCAGGGAGGGACTAGCGATGGAAGCGTTTAAGTAAGTTATCTCTATTTTATGTATTTTCTTGAAAAGAAGTGATATTTACAATGAAAGTGAGGAAAAGAATTTGGAAAGATGGAGATGGTGATCTAAACTAAAGAAATAAAAGAAAGGAAAGACTATAAAATACATACCTACCTCTTCAGTCCTACTTACCTTTGATCCTTTTGCGACGACTTACTTTGCTTTGGAAGGCGTTCAAGTATGGCGTATAGGATCGTCCACCTTCGCGATCTACACTACAAAAAGAAAAGACTGGCAAGCGATGACTTGTTCATCTCCATAGGCCATCAAGGGCTCTTCTTCGGCTAAGCAGTCTCGAAGCGATCGGTTCTCACGGTTTGCAAGACATCAGAGAGAATAACACAATAACACAAGAATAAAAGAACAAAAACAATAAAAGAACGAAAACGAACCTTGATTCGATTTATTTAACAATGGAAGAAGAGTAAAACTTACACCGATTGTCACCCTCAGTACAAGTAGATCTCCTTCCTCCATGAAAACATCCTCTCCTCTCAGTTACAAAAATTACAAAAAGAAAAACCTAACCTAAACTACAAGTTAGCCTAAGAAAACCCTAAATTTCTCTGTAGATTCTGTGTACCCTTCTCTGTTGCTCTGCAGTGGTATTTATAGGAGCTGGAAGAAGTAGAGTCCTGGTACAACTCTCCCAAAAAATCTTATCTCCAGACTTGTGGCACTTATCCATAGAAGTTCAAATCAAATCTGTCCTGCAACTTATTATCATGTTGATCGCCGAAATTAGCTTATCTACGGACTGAATTGGAAAGTTTGATCAACATAAGAGTTGTAGGTCTTCAAGTTTTCTTTCTGTAGCATTTTGAATCATCAGATTTGCATATCTGTAGCAAAAGTTATGATCTGAATACTAAACATGTACAGTCTGAATCCGAATTTATCTTTAAACTCTTCTCCTTTTATCTTTAGGATTAGCTTTATCCCCTCATCTTTTAGGACTTTATCTCCTGAATTTGAACTTGAATAGGAGATGAAGATTAATCCTTTCCTCCTTTGTATTCAATTTAATCCAACTTTGAATAGGATTAGGGATAAAATGAAGCTTCTTCTATCTTTATCTTCATCCTGCAAGCATTTAGGGTTGGGTAGAAGTCTATCCTTCCCTCATCTTTGATATTTGCAACTTTAGCCCTTGTATATTTGCACTTTGACAATTGATATTTTCACTTTTGCACTTCGGCTTCAAATGTGGGCTTTTGGCTTCATTAAGCTTTATTTATTATTAAAATAATAATTCGAGGCCTGCACACAATAAATAATATAATATTAATAATTGTGCAGAATTAAATGAATAAATATGAAAATGTGATGGTAAAACGAGTCGAATCCACAGGGACGGGAGGCGATAGAAGCTTTACCGGTTGATTCACGTGTGTGTTAAAAGTTCTTCAATGTTTGAAAGAATTGAAAGAAAAGAAAACAAAGAATGGTAAGAGAAGAGTACGGTGAAATACGAAGCTGTGGGAAACATAGAAGATAAGATATTTGTGATTTTTGATATATTTCTAAAATAAAGTAAAAATATAAGAAAACTCATGTCTGCTAACTACTAATGACTCCACTAACATGCTAACCTCTTAGTGATAGTTGCCTCACATGTATCATTGACCATCACTAGTCCTTGGTTCAAGAGCTTTACAAAGTATGGCTCATATGTTAACTTTCACATCCAAATTCAACCAACAAGTGCAAGCTACACTTGAATCATCAACACCCAATAAGAGCAAGAATGAAATAAGTAATGTTAGCTTGTTAGAGATTTAGATATTAGAGTGTTAGATCCATCATCATGAGCCATCAATGGCTCTTGCAAGAGTAAGGCCAAGTAGAGGCTATTAGATTCACGTGGATTATCCAGTAAGAAATTAGCAAGTTAGCGGTTAGTAGTTAGTTGCTATGAGAGAAAATTAGCTAAACATGTAAAAGGAGTTAGAGAAGAAAACAAAAATAAGTTAAGAGAGCACCTTTCATAGATTGTCACCTTCTATTAAAAGCACTCTTGCTTCCTCACCATGTACCACTCTCTCTCCTATTGCAAGATCTAAAAGAAATGAAAAATACAAAGGAGGAAGAAGAAGAACACTAACCTAAACTACCCTAAACTACAACAAGGAGAGAAACTACCCTAAAATATTGCATATCTTGCTGAAGGAGAACCCTAGGGGTATTTATAGGAACCAGGAGAAAGGGGGGCCAGGGGCAAACCCTGGCCCAAAGTACTGGCGCGGTCGCGCCCGTACGGCCGCGAAAACCGCGACAAAAGCCGTGTTTCCGCGGCTCTTCTAGAGCCGCGATGCCCGTCTGTCCCCTGTTGGCATCAGCGCCGGTTTCTGGTTTTCAACTCCTGGTTTTGACAAAACAGCTCTCCAAAGTCAATGGCCAGATTATAGGCCTTTAATCACCCATTAAATGGTGTGATTTAGGGTCTTTTTCTTCATTGCACACCATGGACCTAGAAACATGCAAGAGAGGTGTTTATTAGCAGAATTTAATATGAAATAAATGTGAAGATGTGGTATAAAATATGCAGTTTTAGAGACTAATCAGTAGCACAAAGCCAATGAGGTTTACAAGCTTTTGGAGATCACAAAGATCACAAACAATCTCTTTTACAACTTCCTATAGTATTTGATGTGACATTGAGCTCTAGAAGTTTGTAAAAGAGAAAATCAGTTGAGATGAATCAATTTAAGAGCTGAAAACTTGTAGAAATTAGTTTTGAAGTGAGTGCACATGAAGCAAGAAAACTTGAAATCTTTTCTTTGAATAAACTTGATTTTCTAATATTTTCCAAAAAAAAATCTTAGTAATCCTCTACAAATAAACCATATAATAGACAAATGATAAAACACTGTTAGAAGAGCCTATCAGGTCATTAGGGAAAGATTAGATCCAAAAAGAGCAAATATACCCATTGGAAAAAAGTTAAAAAACCAGATTTTAAAAAACTAGCCATTACCGTAGCTTTGACGGAACTTCGGTTGACCAGCCGGTCGATCGATAGTTCAAAGATTTGAACTATCCGTTGACATCGATCGACCGCCCGGTCGACCAATCTCAATCGAGACCAAATTAGTGCCAGTCGGTCGATCGTCTAGAGATCGCTAGGTTTGCCGGTCAGCCGCCCGACAAACATGCACGACATGCACAGGCTAAGGTCATATTTGGCCCCGAGGTCCGATTGACCGCCCGGTCGACTGCCCAGCCTTAAAACATAAATATAGATAAATTTTGATTTTAAACTTATTTTTAAATATTTTATAATAGTTAGAAAATTGTTTTGGCAATAAATAGGCTATGGGATATGAGATAGAAATAGGATATATATATTCGAAAAAACATGGGACATGTATCAAACACCAAACTTTGTAAAATACCAATGTGAGAAAAACTAGATATCAAAAACTCGTATTTTAAAAACTTGTATTTCGTGTGTTTGACTTCTTGAGCATCAACTCTACACACTATATTTTAAATATTCTATTATCTTATAATTGTACTTTACGTCTTCAAGCAATCTTCATAAGGGCTTCTCCAAAATGTGAATTTTAATTGTCCAAGCTCGAACCCTTCCCTTGAGTGATCTTAAGACTAGAATACCTTTCTTTGAGAAAGAATACACCAACAATGTTCTTAAAACCTAAAATACTTATAAACACACAAAATTGATTAGTTTCGAAAACATCATGTGGTTTGTAATCATCAAAACAAAACTGGAGAGTGTACCCTTGGGCCAACACTTCTAACATTCTTCATAAGAAGGGATAAATATTCATTATCTTCTTTGTCATCATCTTCATCATCGAAGATGGTAGGAGTGAATTTGAAAGCTAGTGATTTATTCTTTAGTGGTTCCTTCTCCTCTTTTGCTTTTCTTTCCATCTCATGGGTCTTGAGGTCGCCAATAAAATCAATAAACTCCATCTCTTCATGTCATTTGCTCCTTCAATGTTGTGGTTTTGACTTCTCATGATTGTGGAAGAGCGCGAATGACCTTTCTTATTTTTTGATCATTGTCAATAGCATTACCTAAAGAAGCAAGACCATTGACAATTTTAGTAAACTTTGTGATCATGTCATCAATAGATAATTTTCATTCAAAACAAAATTTTCATAGCGGAAACGCAAGATATCAATCTTAGTTCTCTCGACTTGTGATGTCCCCTCGTGCGTGACAACTAAGTGTGACCAAATCTTGTAGGCAGATTTGCAATGAATTACCTTAGCAATGTCATCATTATTCAGGGCTTGAAGCAATGCATAGTGAGATTTTGCATTAGCACCAAATTACTTGGTAGAAATTTTGGACCATGTGTCTTCATCACTTTTGGATACACTAAAGGGTTTGGTCACTGCCTTTGCAACCGACTTCCTAAGGATTGCAAGAACACGGTCATCTTAACATTCAATATGGGAAAATTAAGGCCATCAAACTTGGGTGGAGTCTTAATACCTTCATCCATGTAAGTTAGTATGGACAGCAAAATGATGTTGCAAATGAAATGATTAGCAAGAGGATCTCTCTAAGATGCTAAACAAAAAACTAGAATTCAAGGCTCTGATTCTAATTGAAAGTACACCTAGAGGGGAGGTGAATAGGTGTAATGCTAATCTAATGGCAAACAATATGAAATTTAAAGAATAATGCAAATAGTCAACTCAAAACAAGAAGTGAAGCCGGATTTCCCGTGAAGGACTCTAGAACTTCTCTTCTATATTCCTTTAGATTAGGAGTTAAAGTGCTTAATTGCCTTCTTATTGAGATAAGTGAAATTGACAAGCAAGAATGATGAATATCGTGCAAGCAATGAATAGCAAATGTAAGAGAAGTAAAAACATAAGTGCAAGCAATATCAATAGAGTAATAGCAAGAGAAAAAGCAATCGCAAACACAAGAGATTTGTTTCGAGATTCAAGCACAAAGCTCTACGTCCCGCCTTCACCGGATGAAGGATTTCACTAAGCACTAAGGATCTTTCAACAAAAGAGCCTCTATAAAGGAACTACAATGGTCTACACAATATCGGAGTACACAATTTCAACTCTCAGTCATCTACACGAGAGGTAACACAAAGCCAATGAGCTTTACAAGCTCTTGGTGACCACAAAGATTACAAACACTCTCTTTTACAACTTCCTATAGTATAAATGAAGTGTGAAGCTCAAGAAGTTTGTGAGAGAGAAAATTCAGTTGAAATATATGAATTTAACAGCTGAAAACTTACAGAAATTGGTTTGGAGATTAGAGCACTTGAGGCAAGAAAAATAGAAATTTTCTCTTTTGAATAAACTAGAATTTTCAAGTATTTTCCCAAATCAATGTTGAAAACGTTATGTAAACCTCTCCAAATAAGCTATATATATATATGTATATATATATATATATATGTATATGTATATATATATATATATATATATATATATATATATATATATATTATATATATGTATATGTATATGTATATGTATATATGTATATGTGTGTGTGCGTGTGTGTGTGTGTCTATATGTATATATATATATAGACACACACACACACACACACACACACACAACATATACATATATACATATACATATACATATACATATACATATACATATATATATACATATATATATATATATATATATATATATATATATATATATATATATATATATATAATATATATTATATATATATATATATATATATATAGACACACACAACACACATATATATACATATATATGTATATATGTATGTACATACCTATATACATATATATACATATATATGTGTGTGTGTGTGTTATATATATATATATATATATGTATGTATATGTGTGTGTGTGTGTATGTATGTATGTATATGTATATGTAAATATGCAAGTGATAAACACTGTCAGAAGAGCCTATCAGGCATTACGAGGGAGATTAAGCCCAAAAGAGCAAAAATACCCATTGGAGAATAAGTTAAAAATCTCAGATTTTGAAAACTAGTTGTTATTGTAGCTCTGTCGAAACATCGATCGACCAAACGATCGACCGGTAGTTCAAAGTTTTGAACTAGCTATTAGGCATCGGTCGACCGCCGGGTCGGCCGAGCCAAATCGAGAATTGTTGTAGTAGTCAGTCGATCGCCTGGTCGACTGCTAGGTTTACCGATTGATCGATCGCATCATCTGACAAACATGCATAACATGCACAGGCAGTCACCCAAATATGACCATGAGGTCCGGTCGACCGGTTGGTCGACCGACCATACCTAAAACACATTTTTTTAGATAGATTTTGAAATCAAAATAATTTTTAAATATTTTGTAATGGTTTAAAAATATTTTGGTAATACATAGCCTATGAGATACATGATAGAAACTGGATATATAAATTTGGAAAAATGTTAGACATGTATCAAACGCCAAACTTTGTACAATATCAAAACGGGAAAAATAGATATGAAAACTTGTATTTTTGTGTGTGACTTCTTGAGCATCAATTCTACATTCTATATTTTAACAAACTATTTTCTTTCATTGGTTCAATATATCTTCAAGCAATCTTTAAGTGAGCTTCTTCAAAACGTCAATCTGGATTATCCTAGCTTGATTCTCATCCTTAAGTAAACTTGAGACTTCAAAACCTTCTTTTTGAGAAATAAACACTTTGAATCCTCTTGAACCCTGAAAAGTACTTAAACACTTAAACTTGATTAGTACCGATACCTTCATGTGGTTTGTAATCATCAAAAACAAAACCGAAAAGTGTACCCTTGGACCAACAGTATTCACGCCAAAAAGTGGTCCATATTACAAATTAAAACCCTTAGTTTTGTGACCTGATTTGCTCGAATCCTTAGAGTCCTTAGGGTATTTTCTCACCCAGTGCCCTAAGACCATCCAGTTTGGATGTCACCGACCTAAAGCTCGTTATATGAGCAGATTAGAAAGGCTAATAGAACTAGGAGATATAACCACCAAAAATATATTAAAATAAGGCATAAGAGTTAGAGTTGAAGAATTCAGAGTCAAACATTCACGGTCATAAAGATTTATATGACTTAGGGTAAAATAATAGACTAGGTGAGAAGTACAATATTAATCCTTACCTTAATTGATAACAAGTTTTTGAATAGAGAATAAGTTTAGGAAAGAATAGTTTTGTATTCCTATGACTTATATATTACTTGAATTTTTGCAAGAATATATCAGATATGTTTCCCTTTATCAAAATGTGTTTTTAAAATATTAACACTTTGTTTCTCTTTCTTTATGAATTTTGTGGGTATAATTCACTAAAAACCCTCAAGGGATAAAACTCATCCTCTAGGGTAACTTAGAGGTTTAAAGGCTTGCTGCACATGCTCGGTTCAGTCGCGTGACCTACAAAAGTGTCTTATCTTTGATTAGTTTTCTTGTTTTGTTCGAGGACGAGCAAAAGATAGGTGTGGGGGGTGTGATTGTACACATATATTGTACTATCTATTATTGCATTCCTATATTTATCTTATAATAAATTTTGCTATTTACTTGTCTTAATGTCTAATTTGTGCAGGTGATAATTAATGAAGAAAGAGAGGATAATCTCAAATTTAGTCCAACTATATAGGGTTTTGAGGATTTATTTTGCAATTAAGGATTGGTGCTTATATTCTTAAGATCCCAATGCCAAACTGCAAATCTAAGTGAATAATATGAGATAACAAAGAAGATAATCTCAAATATATCCCATTTAATTCAGATTTATATGAATTTATTTAGTTAACTTGAAGAATCAATGGGATATTGTCAAAATCTAGAGATCCAAAAAAGAATTATCAGAAGATCTTTTCTGTTAGGCAAGTAATTTTGTCCACATCTCCAACCTTAACAGAAACTCTTTTCTGTTAAGCTAGCGGTTTGATCTTATCCTCAAGAACGCTTTTCCCTCCTCATTTCTCCTATAAATATCACCACATGCAGAAGGCAAAGGGGCACCACTCCTGCAGAGAGCTAGGTTTAGGTTTTAGTTCAAGTTTAGCTTAGGTTTTTCTTTTTATTTTCAAATGTAATTTTCTGATTCCTTTATAGCTTAATTTAGAGAAAGTTTCATGAGAGGAGAAGAATAATTGTATTTAGAGTGACACTGTGTAATCTTCTTCTGAGAAAGTTGTATTGAGGGTGACAGTGAATATAATATTCCTTCTCTTCTTCATCATTACTCAATCTAGTAGATCACTACTTTATGTTATTCCTTCTCTTATTCTGCTTCGCTTTACTCTGAGGTATATCTTCACAACATTCAAGGAAAGCATTCATCCAAGACATGTAAGTGTTGTTTCTTTCTTTCATTTCATTTCTTAGTTCAACTCTTCTCTTCTTTTTTATTCTTTTAGTTTCATTCTTTTAGTTCTTCTTTTAACTAAAATGATTTCAATACCATCTTCTCCTTCTATCTTCTACCTTCTTTCTTCAACTTAACCTAGTTTCTTTTCTTTTATTTTAAATAAAGAAGAAAGACTTTTAAACCAGATTTAAGTAACTAAAAAAAATGCTGAAAAGCTTCTATTACAGGCTGTCCTTGTGTATCACGACCTGCATAACTACTTGCTATAGCAGTAGTATTGAGCAATCTAGCACATTTTTAAACCCTATTTTTTGTACAGGTTCAAACTCAATTAGTAATGAAAATGTAAACAAAATTAAACGGTTGCCCAAGAATGCAAAGTCTAAACCGTTTTTTAGATTTTTTTCAAACAACAAGTTACTGTTGAATTAAAACAGTGCACAGAATAAATCAAACAGAAAAACTAATAGTTGTAGAAGCTATCTCTATGCAATTCAACAACCTTGCAAGAAGTAGGGGTCAATAATTTAATACTCCTACCGCATAAACACGGCTTTTGCTGTGTTTATGTGGCAGTTGAGTAGGCTTTAGTGCCTGCTTTCTTGAGCAAGGTCACAGAGCAGCCAAATGTGATCTGCAATTGTTTGTTTTCTGAAATCAGCCCCAACACACAAAAACAAAGAAGAAAAGTTAACCGTTTAGTAAATAAAAGAAATATCATTTCCTCGTAACGGCGCCAAAATTTTGATCAAGGCAAAATTTGCATATAAAAATAGAGTTTAGAAATAATAAAGATATTGTGCTAAACTTCCTCGATACTATCGCTATAGCAAGTGGCTATGCAGGTTGTGATCCACAATGAGAGAATGCGATACAATCTTTTCAGTATTCTTTTTAAGTTACTAAAAAATCTGGTTAAAAGTTTCTTCTTGGTTTTGAAATAAGTAAGGAGAAAAAACTAAGTTAGAAGAAGAAAAAATCAAAAGAAATAAGAAGAAAAAAGGTGTTGGTTTTTAAAATGTTTCTAAAATAAGAAATTAAAAGAAAAAAAGAAAGTTTAAGACTTACCTCTATTAAGTGTTCCAACTACTCTACTCCTTCTTGATGCTTACCTTACCTTTGATCTCTAGTAACTTACTGAGCTTGACTGAAAGCGATCACCGCATGGTCCATAAGAGGGATTCAGATCACCACCGCATTACATCATCAAAAACCAGTTTAAGCATAAAATGATACGAAAAGAGATGTGATTCATCATCATGACCCTCAGTGGCACTTGCAGAGGCAAGGCTATTTCGAGGCTACTAGATTCATATGGTTTGCAAGACAATCAAAGAAGAAAATAAAACTAGAAAGTTAAAAAAATTAAGCCATGAAGTAAAACTAAATTAAAAATTAAACTTTGATTAAATCGAGAAAAAAAAGAAAGGATTAAGATTACATTTGTATCACTTCTCAATGCACTTTTCTCTCTTTGTCTCATGAATCTCCCTCTAATCTAAGTTTACAAATAAACAAAAGATTAGATAAATATAAAAAAAAATCCTAAGTTGAACTAAAAGTAAAACCTTAACCTAGCTCTCTACCAATGTATGTCCCTTTTTGCTTTGAGATAAGCAGTATTTATAGCTGAATGGATAGGGGAGTAAGAAGATAGGGAGCAAACAGTCCCCTAACAGAACCAACAGAGCTGCGATTTGCGGCCTGGATCTGGCCGTAGATCTAGATCCAAGAGTACGTGGATGCCCTCGTATAGATACATCTTGATCTTCAATTGATTTTTCAGTTTGATGTTGAGATCTTCAGTATATATGGCTCAACCCTCTTTTGTGATTTAAATCCTCCAAAATCCAATTTAGTTGGACTAGATTCGTGATTATCTGTTCTCCCTCTGTTAATCATCTTTCTCCCTCCATTAATCATACCTTGCACACATTAACATTAAGACAAGTTAATAATAGAGTTTATTACACTATAAATGTGAGAATGTAGTAATAAATATGTAAAAACGTGTACAATCAAAAGCATTGAAGAACTTAAAGTTGAAAAGTTGCGCTCAAAGTTAGAGTTCTTTTTGAAAGAAAGAAACTTGACTTAAGTATCTATACTTTCGTTGAGACACCGATTGATCATTTTTTGAAGAAACTTTACTTGATGAATCTCTAAGTTTAAATTATTTCAAGTATTATTCTAATCATTTGGATGTATCTCTTCGCAGGTTGAAGTTTGTTTTAACGCCTGATGATGATGA